>JAGSMR010000056.1:1070000-1147500 GCA_029286605.1 Sericinus montela | reverse complement strand
TGCGTAATTATCAACCGTACTTTAAAACTTGATGCTGTATGGTGTCGGCGTAACAATATACCACCTTTATTCCCGTGGGTGTCGCAAGAGGCAAATTAAAAAGGTCGAAATGTCAAACCAAAATTCTTTAGACCAGTAAGAAGCAGCAGTGTCTAAGGCGCGAGTAGTCTGGTACTACGATCGCCAATACGCTTGCCAAGTGACACAGTATGTATGTAAATATATATCCGTATATATTTTAATTACTTACAATATTATAGTTTTTATCATCCAAAATTACGTGCTTCAGACCCACTTTCACCAATCTTTATTTAGGTCACGTTATATCAAAAGGTGTATCGCCATCTTAGTGTCCAAGCTAACGGATGCTATCTCTCTCTCTTTCTGAGTGTAATATTAGGAAGGACACTTGAAACACTTTAACATACTAAATTAAAACATTATGAATAAAATAAAAAATATCGTTTTAATGCTTAAGCCTGTACTCTGCATTTAACGACGTATAAATTGCATGCTAACTACTGTAAAAGGTCTATTAAGAAAATTCAGTTTGGCAGCAAAATATTTCCAAGGGAAAACGCAATTTTCTTCTCACTTACGGGTCAAATTCTAAAGAGCTTTCCTACAAATAAATGTAACGAACCCCAGACACTAGAAACTCGGGGTTTTAACATAGAAAGAAAAGATCCAGACTGAAAATGTATATTATAATTATATTTATATATTTAAAATATCAAATTTTATATAATTTCTTTTAACTTAATAAACCTTTTCTAAAATAATAAACCCATTCTAATCGCTAGCTAGATTCGTCAGCGAAGTTTCATTAATTACTAATTAATATTATTGCGAATCATCCTTCACAGGATAGCCACAGAAATCACACCGCCGTATGTCACGATCCCTCTATACCTCTTTCACTTCTTTCAGATTCATCATCTTCTTCATACATGCACGTCTAGGTATTCGAGTACTCTTGACCCTCAATCTTCGAGCAATTTGCTCACATGGTCTTCAAAAGTTAGTCTCGGTCTACCTCGACACCTTTTAATATTAACTTTCGCGCTATATATTTTCTTCACCATTCGGTCTTCACTCATTCTGATTAAATTCTGATTAAATTGAAACTTTTGCTAATTGCTTCTGGTGTCTTAAGAAACAAAGTTATTAAGTTTCATACTGACATTTATATTTAAACCAGCCACTATCTTATTGATCCTGCCAGAATCCAAGTCAACGATATCCTTCACTTCTGAGAATAGATATCGGGTCACCTAATTCTAATTCCCATCACCCAACCTGTCGTGGCATATAAATAGGTAATAACATTTGTAGTTCCAAAATTATATTTAAATTAACCAAATAATAACGTAATTTAATACTTCCGGAATTCTAAAAAGTAATTTCTTACATAATCCTCTCGTAATTAACGATACATAATGTATAGTTAACGTTAATTATATGATATTCATTATTAGATATTATAATTAACCAACATCGATAAATAAGTTGATAGTTCGTTGGCACAGTTACATCAGTTATAAAATTAGTATATATTATTTGTAATAATAGTTTAGGACTGCACTAAGAATTAATTTAAATGCGTAATTATCAACCGTACTTTAAAACTTGATGCTGTATGGTGTCGGCGTAACAATATACCACCTTTATTCCCGTGGGTGTCGCAAGAGGCAAATTAAAAAGGTCGAAATGTCAAACCAAAATTCTTTAGACCAGTAAGAAGCAGCAGTGTCTAAGGCGCGAGTAGTCTGGTACTACGATCGCCAATACGCTTGCCAAGTGACACTGTATGTATGTAAATATATATCCGTATATATTTTAATTACTTACAATATTATAGTTTTTAACATCCAAAATTACGTGCTTCAGACCCACTTTCACCAATCTTTATTTAGGTCACGTTATATCAAAAGGTGTATCGCCTTCTTAGTGTCCAAGCTAACGGTTGCTATCTCTCTCTCTCTTTCTGAGTGTAATATTAGGAAGGACACTTGAAACACTTTAACATACTAAATTAAAACATTATGAATAAAATAAAAAATATCGTTTTAATGCTTAAGCCTGTACTCGGCATTTAACGATGTATAAATTGCATGCTAACTACTGTAAAAGGTCTATTAAGAAAATTCAGTTTGGCAGCAAAATATTTCCAAGGGAGAACAAAATTTTCTTCTCACTTACCGGTCAAATTCTAAAGAGCTTTCCTACAAATAAATGTAACGGACCCCAGACACTAGAAACTCGGGGTTTTAACATAGAAAGAAAAGATCCAGACTGAAAATGTATATTATAATTATATTTATATATTTAAAATATCAAATATTATATAATTTCTTTTAACTTAATAAACCTTTTCTAAAATAATAAACCCATTCTAATCGCTAGCTAGATTCGTCAGCGGAGTTTCATTAATTACTAATTAATATTATTGCGAATCATCCTTCACTGGATAGCCACAGAAATCACACCGCCGTATGTCACGATCTATGATTTTTGTCATACACATACTTTAGTATTGTGGCGACATCTAAGTCTCCATATGAGAAGCTCGCTAGTGGCAGTTTCAGGAAACACATCGACATCCTACATCACTCTATCGAAGTTCTCACGATTGCACACACATATACGATTACCGATAGCGCAAGCTACAGAGCTTTGTGGATACAGCTGTTTTTTTCGGAATAACACTTGATGCGAGGCTTCAATGGGGCCCCCATATCCCAACTTGCGAGTAGGTTAAGCTCTGCAGCATATGCTGTAAGAAAAATAAGGCTCTTAACTGATGTACAAACGGCTAGACTTGTTTATTTTAGTTACTTCCATAGAATAATGTCATATGGTATTCTGCTATGGGGTCATGTAGCTGACGTAGAAACAGTATTTGTTTTACTAAAGAGGGCCATACGAGCTATATATTGTCTAAATTCCCGAGCAACTCTTAGAGAGAAATTTAAAGAAATTAATATTTTAACACAAGCCTCTCAATACATATATGAAAATTAAATGTATATGCATAAAAACATTAATAGTTTTAGCAAGACTTCTGATATACATAATGTAAATACTAGGAACAAACCCAAGGTTGTAACACCGGTTACTAGACTCCATAGAGTAAGTAACTCGTTCATAGGGCGGTGTATACGCTTCTACAACAAAATCTCGGTTAAAGTGTAAAGCCTGTCTATTAACAGGTTTAAGAAATTTATTAAAGAAAAGCTTTATAGGAAGGGTTATTATAATATAAATGAATATATTAATGACAAATAATAATAACCCTGGGAATGAGGTGATCGCTCCCAAGCTATTTCTAGAAAATATCACATTATATTTGTATAATGCATTATATAGTTAAAAATATTGACCAAAGAAGAGGATACTTACGGAGTTTCTTTCGCCTGTTTCTTCTCCGTTAGAAGAACCTCATTACGAAACGGTGGTAGATTAAAAATGACGATCGAGATAAACGAATGTATGTTCTTATGTCGATGAATAAATGATTTAATTTGATTTGATTTTGTGCAGGGACGTCCTTAAAAGTGTGTCGCAGTTATCTCCGTTCCTTCTTGCCCAGCTACGCACTGTATTATTCTTCACCGTTCGTTCTTCAATCAATCGTTAGAAGTATCCAAAATATTGAAGCACGCAATTCGATTACAGTGATATGACCTTCTTTTTAATGTCTTGCAAGTTTCGACGTTACCTTTTCGGTACAAGAAATATCCGCTCATTATACGAAAAGGTCGTATTTTTATTTAATGTATTTACATTAATGATAAAAATCAAAAATAAAAATTCACGATAACCGAGTGGTTGGGTTCATATGCTTCTCCCCTAAGGAAGGGTTTGCCACAATCGCTGTGCTTAAAAAGCAAATTGGCGATTCCTTTCGAAAGGGGTTTCCCATTAAACTTTCAAAGCTAATTGGCTATCTATAAAGCTTTTATAAACAGATAGAAAGACTGCATTATGAAAGTAACTAAACTAGTTTTGATTATAAGTTTTGATTTTATATAAATAAATAAATAAATATCTTCACGCAATTCCCAATACAGGGGTAGGCAGAGGTCTAGTCTAGACAATTAAGTCCCTTCGACCCACCTTCCACCGAAGATGTTTTCGGGACAACGTTACAGGTGGTGAGCCCGTCGCCGTCTTTATGTCCAAGCCAACGATGTAATTCGTACATAAGTTTTTGAAAAACCCACCGGTACGAGCCTGCCAACTGGAGATCGAACTCGGGTCTATTGACTCGAAATTTCGATCACCCAACCACTCGGTTATCGTGACTTTCAAATTTTGATTTTGATTTTCTTAATTTTTTAAAATTTAATACAAAATAAAATTACATTTTTAATTTTTACTACTTTTTCACAGGTTGTACTCTTTTACACATTTTCCCAGAACTTACCCCAAACAGAGGTCTAGACTATTAAAGTATGTTCGCTTATATATTCGCTTAGAGAAGACTACGTGACAGAGTTTAATTGAGACTACGTGACAGATAGTGAACCCACCACCGTCTTAGTGTCCAAGCTAACGATACAATATACTTACTTGCATATGTATTTTAATATTCATACATACATATAAACATCCATGACTTGAGTACAAACATTGAAAATGTACCAATAGTCAATATTATTATCACACAAATGTTTGCTCGAACTTACTTGTTCGAACTTACAGCCCTTAGCTTCGAAGGGTCACTACCAATTAAGCTATCGGGCTGTCACTCTTTATGGCTGCTTTGTACTCTGAATCAGGATCCCGGATTACCTCAGGATTTAACGGGAAATTTGAGTTGGTGCGCATACAAAGTCGCGGGAAGAAACTAGATAGTCTATAATTTAAAATATCTACGTTAGCATAGAATAATAAAACAAATATGTATAATAATAATACTTAATAATAAGTTAAATAAGTATTATTAAATAATAATACTTACATAACTTATATTTATTCTGTGAAACTTGTTTGTTTTGGTAGACTCAAGTTTTTATTATGTGAAAGAGACCATTACCGTCCCAAAGTATAATAATAATAATAATAAAAATAATAAGCCTTTTATTTCATGCAAAAAGTAAGATACAAACATGGTTTAGATAAGTATATAAGTTTATAAATTAGTATATAAGTTTGATTGCATGAACCCCTCCTCAAGGGAAGGTAAAGGCCTCCTCTAAAAAATACCACGTGTCTCTAGCAATTTGCGGCCAGCAGGTACCAGCTATTTTTATCAACTCGTCTGCCCATCTCGTGTGTGGTCTGCCTTTGAGACGTTTACCGACGGGACCCCTCAACATTGTTATCCTGTTGGTCCATCTAGTATTTAGCCATTAAATGCGTGTATTCATTTAAGGCACGGACGACGTCGCAAGAAACGTTTACTGACGGGACCCCTCAACATTGTTATCCTGTTGGTCCGTCTAGTATTTAGCCATTAAATGCGTGTACTCATTTAAGGCACGGACGACGTCGCAAGAAAAATATAATTAATGATTAAAGTATCAAGATGGTTGAAGCAAAATATAAAGCGTTCTGAAAAAATAATGCAAAAGTTTTGAATTGTTTCGCATGACTAATCACGTGTGCTGAAATAACGGCGTCTGCTTAAAGTTTATACAGTTAACGTTAGGCTGCGCTGCATTCGGAGTGTGTGGTATACCACGCCTCACAAGGTTTCCCCCCGGGTCTTACTTTAGCATTAATGTTTTTTCTACCTGAAGTTATTCAACAGTGCATTATTTTAATTCAAATTCAAATGAATGGCTTTACACGCCTATGCTAACGTGAACTCATGTGTATATCTTAGAGGATTATTTAATTATTCTTATTCTTGAAGAAGCATATTTTAAGGGTGCCTGTAATCACGATAGCCGAGTGGTTGGAATTTCAAGTCAATAGACCCGAGTTCGATCCCCAGTTGGTAGGCTCGTACCAATGGGTTTTTCAAAAACTTATGTACGGATATCGTTGGCTTGGACATAAAAGACGGCGACGGGCTCACCACCTGTCACGTTGTCCCGAAAATATCTTCGATGGAAGGTGTGTCGAAGGGACTTAATTGTCTAGACTCGACCTCTGTCTACCCCTGTATTGGGAAGTGCGTGAAGATATTTATTTATTTTATTTATTCTATAATCACCAGATGTAGTAAGTAGAAATGTGTGATTCGTGCCGTCTAGTATCGATGTGAGTGAGGTGGTAATAATTACCCAATACTCCATCTCTTCCCCCGAGTGTCGCAAGAAGCAGCAAAAGAAAAATCTTGAAAATAGCAAATGCTACTGATAAGCGGCATATAACCATCTCAAATTTACCAGACAAAAATAATTCAGACCGGTGACGGATTTCTAATACTACGATTGTCAAGCCGCTTGCCAAACCCTTTTACAGAAGAATCCTGCAGTGAACTTTTACAAGCCTAATACGTTCACTGAGGGACAGGGCGGCCGACAAAACTGCACTGCAGTAAGTAGGAAAATATGTTTAGTTTCATAAATCAACGTTTGAAAGAAAGAAAGAAAGGTTTATTCTCCAAAGTGACGCCATCAGAGAAAACATAAAAAAAACACATAATTTACAAATAACACTTGGCTTTACAATACAAATTACAACATACTACATATTACAAACTAAACAATACCTATACTCGTATGTGTCAAGGCGTCTTCTGGGAACTGGAGCACACTCAGCATAATGCCATGAAAATTTTTTTTCCATGGCGCTGATTTTCAGTGTGTCCAACTAGTGACTCGCCGAAATCAGTGCTATATGTATACTCATTATCTTTTAAACACAAAATTATGCTGACAAAATTATGCATTCAAATGCTCTTGGAAGGGCAATACGAACACTACATAAGGGAAATTATTAAAATACTATAAAGGACTATATACTACAAAAGGGAAATTGTTAAAATACTATATAGTGCTATATAACAAAGTGACCAGATAATTTGTAAAAAAAAATATATGTAATTCTTGAAGAATATAAAGAATATCACAAGACAAAACAAAAGCCGCATTCATGAGTTTTTTTTTTCATTTTTTTTCTTCAACGATTCCCTAACACTTTAAAAAAAAATAGGAGAGACTTTAATTCCGATGTAGATTTGGACCTCCCTGCTTTTATATTGTCTGCGTTACGTTTAAAATTCAAGTCAAACTATTACAGAAAACAAATTAGCGGCAACAACATAGATTTACTTTTTTTCTTACAGTGGTAGAGCCACGCATCAGATTTTGTTGTGTCATGAATGGGCCGATTTGACCGGGGAAGTACCTCACAGAATACCGGCGTGAAGTAGAAGTCTAACAAACTTCTGCGTTTCGCCTGGTGAGTGCAGGTAACCGGAGGCCCTCCTGCCCCCCTCCCCCAATTCTGGGGGAGGGGCACTCTAAGGCCGGCAACGCATCTGCTATGCCTCTCGTTCATGGGCGGCGGTAATCACTTACCATCACATGAGCCACCTTGTTTGCCTCTCTTTTCTATATAAAAAAGGTGTGGAAGTACCGTCAAGCCACCGTTCGGGTAAGACAAATTCTAACGGATCTGCAAGTGTTAATATATAAATCCACGTATTAATATTTTGGTCCATAGTTGTTTCACAACATGGTTACTTGGACGAAACCGTTCAACCAACAAACCATGTTATGAAAGTTAAGTTTTTCTAGATTTTAAAGTCTTTTGGCACCTACTGTTTAAAATTATGCAAGAGGTTTAAAGTGCTTTAAAATATCAAGAAACTTCAATCTACTTAGAAAATATACAGATTATTTAGACAGCTGAATGGTGTATCCATGTTCCCCTTCAAAACAACGCGCCATGAATATTTTGTTGTTCACAAAAATATCGGAGTAAAAATTCGTCACGAACCCCGTCGTGCAGCGGCCAACAAATGCATTTACTATCTCTCCCTTGTGAATACAAATCGCCTTCTTCAGGAGAAAATAGGCGTGGAGGGGACGCATATATTACTGGAATACATTTAATATCTTAAAATGTCTCGACATATTTTAGCCAAGCAAAATGAAAATAGGATTTTTGTACGCTACGGAATCGCTTAAGTGAAATATTTGCAGGACACAATGAAAATTCTGATGCTAAGCATTGAATTACTGACCATGAAAGCTCCTAACTACGATGTATTTCGAATATGTAAAACAACACAATGGGTTTGTGGGATGTAACTTTGTGATACTTACATGCGTATTCATCACACATATTTACATTCAAATATATATCTCAAACGGGGCCAGAGAGAATAGATCGTCAAGTGTCTCGATCATCATACTACTTCTTCTAACTTCTCAGAGCGTGTTCAAGAAATTTTGAAATAATATATACATTTATATCATTAGACTAAAAATTAAATGAAAAGTGTAATATTTTATAATCGTGCTCTTCTTCGCGTTATTGTCGAAAGAGATAATTAATGAAAATCCAGCAACACTTAACTTGAGTGTGAGGGTGGCTGATCAGAGGTGACTGCTCTTATCTGTTTTGAACATCCCACTTTAGGTACGCTTTGGTTTACGTTTCCTCTTGATTTCATCTCCTTACCTTCCACAGTCGAGAAAACGGCGCGGCTTAGGACGAATTTCTAGTGGCCCTAAATAAGGTATCGCGTTTTGGTTGAGTTACGAAGCTAAGTGAGAATCCCTTACCTCTGTGACTCTGTAAATGGCTGCACCGGTTTTGCAGCTGCAATAGCGGTGGGCAAGATCGAGGGGCAGGCGCTTTTCCTTATTCCCGTGACTTCCGGGCATATTTTCTCCTAAGAAAGAGCTGCTTAGGTGGTCAACGAAGGTGGGGTCGTGGGAGTGTAAAAGCCTTTTCCATGGCTCTTCCGACATCTTAAATACATAACGCCGTGATATTTCGGTCGATCTAAGCTCGAAATCGTTTTACTTTGCCTCCAATAGAGCGCTATGTATTTCCACATATATACAAAATAAGATAAGACTTAAGACCTCAGTAATAAAATGGTAGAATTACTATCATTTCATATATCCGTAATGCATCAGAATTTTAAGCAAAACTAATGTTAATCAACTTATGACTACGTTATTTAAGTCTTTTATACTTAACCCTTTTTTTTGTGTATACTCAAACTGAACTGAAACTCAAGCTCAAACTGAACCACGGAGTACTGTTTATGATATTTTAATTAATAGTATCTTCAAGGACCTGAAAATAAGTGCACGTGTAGTTTCCGACAATTAATTTTTTAATCCTTTAACCTCAAAGCCATAACAACTTACATTCGCTCTTCATTCCATTGCTAAAGGTAAGGTACAGTTACAGGTACATTGTTTCACAGACTAGGTATACAACTAAAAACAATATGAGTTTGAATTCAAAAAATTAGATTCCATGTTATATCTCATAGATATCACTTAGATAATTTACATAGGTTAAATTTTCTATATATTTAGTTTCATTCATTTTCATTAATTATTCAGTGCATAAATAACATTTTCGTGTATCATATAAACTAATACTATACTTTCTTAAATGAAAGTTTAGATATTTCGATATTTGGAATAGATTTTGTAAAAATAAAAAAAAATATCTTTGCGCCAATACTGGGGTAGACAGAGATCTAGGCAATTAAGTCCTTCGACTCGTCTTTCACCCAGACTTTGTTTGGGACAACGTGACAGGTAGCACAGGTGCGATCCGCACATACAGACACAAGCACGTCCATGACAGAACTTTTTTCAACAATTTTTTAATTACTTTAAATAATAAAACGAGATTTAAAAATATCATGAGTGTTGAAAATAGTGTCTTTTCTCAACATTTGTCAATTTATATTAGTTGGAGAATCACTCGGTGTGCGTAAACTGACAGAGGGGGGGGGGGGGGAGGCACTCTAAGGCCGGCAACGCTTCTGCTATGCCTCTGTTATTGCGGGTGTTCATGGGCGGCGGTAATCACTTACCATCACGTGAGCCACGTGCTCGTTTGCCTCCCTTTTCTAACCTAAAAAAAACCTCAACGCTTCGCTTATGAGGCGTGCCAAAAACCTATTGGTTCGTACCAATGGGTTTTTTCATACCTACCACCTGGGGATCGAACTTGGGACTCTTGACTTAAATTCCGATCACCCAACCACTCGGCTATCGTACTATGAAGTATAAATATAAATAGTAATTAATTAATTGGGAGTCCAGAGTAAGACAGGCTTACAAGGAGGGGCATAGACTATTTTTAATTTGGGAATTGAAAGGATACCGCAGGAATAATAACATTTTAACTAAGTAGTATAAATTAGTAGATCTATGTACCCGATCCACCTGTATTGGATTTCCGTGAGTCCTATGATTTGTAATCTTCAATCATTATCGTTTCGATCATAAAATAATGGATAAAACTGTAAACAACGATGTAAGCTACGAACACCTTTTTGCCCTTTTTTCATTTTATAGAAACAATGAACATAATTTCAATTGGAACGAAATTGATTTATTTCTTAATAAACTGCAAGTGCTAAGCATGGTTACACAATAAACCAGTCTGAAAAAAGAAGATAACTAAAAAAACGGGAGTAACTCGTCGCGTCAAAATAAAATGAGTCTAGAGAAATTACCATGCTTTTACTTTGCGCCAGCAATACTCTGAACCAATATCTAAATTGTACTTCAAATTAACTCCATCGCTTCTATGTACATGTATAATTACAATTATTTTAAACTAACTTACGACAGCGGTTTTAATTGACTAAAAAATATTCGCCAATTAGTTTTAGCTGAGTAACTCACAATAACTGAGTAATAGTTTCCGGTTATTTTCTGTATTGAAGTCTGAGTTCGTTGTAAATAATATGGAAGCAGACTAAGATAAGACTAAAATATTTTTTAACAGTTCCATTATAATTTTTTTTTCCTTTCATGTATACATTTTGATAAAAAAAAAACATTTTTTTTAATTTTACCGCCTTCAAAAATAACACAAAATAGCTTTCTTAGCTAAACTTCTTACTTATTAATTTAAATGAAATATTCTTATAAGTACTACTTACTAATGTGTTTGATACGTACTTGAAGTCGGTTAAAAGTTATCACACTTTTATCACAAAGAGTAAAACCTTGTGTTAAGGTGTTTTGTCATCTCTTTTGCAATCATATTAAAAAAAGTAATTTTGTTCTTAGCAATCGTAACAAATCGAAGGAGGTCTGGAGGTTAATGAATAAACCTCTTCAACCACCACCCCTCATAGAAAAAAAGGAGAACCTTCACTAATTGCACTTCACTGATTAGTGGCTAAGGTCGTTTTATGTAAAGGAAAAATAAGCACGGAAAACAGGTAATGCATTAAGTAAAGCACTTAATTTGCTCTTTAGTGATGCATTAGGAAATGGATGTATTATATTTAAAATAAAACACGACTAATTAAGATCTATCCTTCAATCATATCTGTATTAAAACATTTTGCATTTATTAAGTTGACAGTCCATTTATGAGAATATTATTTAAATGACAATTTAAAGTTATGGCAAAAATAATTTTTAACGAACAGAATGCTTGTAATTTACGTCGACGAGTACAAAACATCTCGCACCTATGATGCTACTCTATCGTAATGGTTATGCTACCACCTTTCGGTAGCTATTAGTATTTTTACACTCACGGTAAGAAAGGGGTTGATAAATTCTTACGCCAACACCACACGACAAGCAATGGCAATAGTCATTAATCATATACCGTATAAAGAAAACAATTAAAGAATGTTATGCTATCGCGCTGACGGATGCACATAAAAAATTGTCTCAGTATCGAGTATCTAATTTTTGAAGAAAAAAAAGAGAAAGCACATAATGGATTTTAAACAAATCTTCGGTCTCTAGTATCTTGAGGCCTAACCAATAAAGTCGTCAATTTTATTAAAATTAGGGCTACAGATACCTACCCCTTCCGTCAAATCTTCCCTAAAATAGCATTGGGGGACTGAAATTTTGCCTTTTTTTACTTTATTCTGTAACTATTCCTTACAATTAATGCTCAAATTTGCAAACATGGGAGTGCTCGCTTTTTCTTTCACTTTCTATATGCAGATACGATTGAATGCAGATAAGATATAACACGCTATAGATTAGAGTTATAGGTTTGAATCGCAATCGAATGAAATGTTAGTGCAAACTCACAAATATTTTTTGAGTATGGTTATAGCACGCACCTTCAGACCGTCTTCTGTTTTTCCAATCGTTGGGGTATGGGAACGGCGTAAAGTGGCTCTATGTTAGCGTTGTAGGACGCTACCCCATGAGATGGAGTGAACACCCACAATGTCAAGGGAGATCAATAAATACTAAAGAAATACAGGTGGCTGGGCCTTTCTCTGTGACTAATATATGGCCCAAGAAGTAGCTTTTGCTGATACACGAATCTTGGCTTTTTATGTTTTCTACGGCAAGTAAGACCTGAGGACCTATACTCCGTTCTCCTTTCGCCACCTTCTTATTTCTTTTTCGCCTTTTCTCACTCACTACATTCGTAAAGGGTGGCAATGTACTTATATCGTCTTTGGTTTTGTCAAGTATAATATTATACGTAGGGGTTACGTCACGGACGCGTCAGTGCAGTGATCAGCTGATACTTATAATAAGTAAAATAAATTTGCTAACGCAGTATTAGACGCCAGAAGTTGAAATACGTGATTTTTAACAAATTTATATATACCAGTAAGTGTTTTGTTATCACTAAGTGCAATGACCAAAGTATGAAAAGTTGAACTACATAATCGCTGTTATTGTCTTTTTTTTTTACGTGCGGTCACTTACACATTCGGCTTAATATATTTCAATAGCTAATACCGACCTTCTGTTACGCAGTTAAGCGTGTTAAATATATCTACCGCCAGTTGGAATATTGTGTATAATAGTAAACATGGTTAAATGTGGAGCCTGTGGCAAATTTCTTTCTGCTGCAGAGGCAGCTAAATGTGGCCAGTGTCCGATATTGTACCATCGAGCCTGTGTAGGAATTTCAGAACGTTCTAAAATACATTAGCGCTGGCAATGTCCAGAGTGTAAAAATATATACCTAAAGGCAACAACTCCTCTACTCCTGTTAGAGGAATTATTCCAGAGAACGTAATGTCAAAACCAGCAGTTGCTGGACCAAATAGTGCTTCTGAAGACTTGGCTACCAGCTTACCTGAGTCTTTCAATCTGAATTGATACCAGAAATGCGGCTCTTCAGAGAGGAACTTAGCAAGGTCAGAGAAGAATTAAGAGATTTTCGGCGAGATATGGCAGAATTGCTAAATTCGTTAGTATTGTGCAATAAAAGAATGGATGAAATGGAGGTCAGAATTTGTGCTATTGAAAGTAACACATAGTCAATTGAAATAAGCGAGCTTGAAAAACTGTCTCTCGACTGACACTTGAGTTAAATGATAAAGAACAGGAGTTGCTGGCAACTGACCTCGAAATCTCAAACATTCCGAGGATAAGACTGGAAACGTCACCATACGGTCCTGTTGGTAGTTTCAAAGCTCGATGTGACAATAGACGAGAGGGATATCGTATTTGCTGATCGTGTAGGTGCGAAGTACCATATAGACACTTCAGATGCAGCGGTAGGTCGAGGACGGCGCATTGTAGTGCGGCTGGCACGTCGTCAGCTACGTGAGGATATGTTAGGAAGTGCACGTGTGCGACGTACTGCCACCACTTCTGACTCAGGGCTCCCAGGACCGCCCTGTCGCTTCTATATTAACGAACGTCTCTCAAAAGCTAATCGCCAACTATTTTATCAAGTACGAGAGTTGGCGCGTAAGCGACAATGGAGATATACATGGACTCGACGTGGAAGAATTTATGCTCGCCAAGGAGATGGAAAAACTGTCTATTATATCCGATCTGAGACAGATATAGCCCGTGTTTTTGGTGAAAATGAAGTTAGGCCTAGTTCAAATTAATTTAAAGTTTTTTTAACTATGTATTTTACTTGTAAACTGTTTTTCTTTTTTCTTTATTCAATATGTTGGTATATTTGTCAACCACCCATAGTCATGCTTATTATATTCACATAAATATTAAAAGAATAATTTTTCATTGCACCATTGCACCCTTGTCAGTCTATAAAATTAGTTATATAAAATGTATTCGGCGAAAAAACCTTAATCCCAGTAACAAAAATATCATTATATTAAGATACATAACAGAATTATCATTATACCATGTTCTAAGTCTTTTGCTTAATATTATTGTTTTTTTATTTAGTTATAATTATTTTTGTTCATTTTTGTTTATCTTTATGAGTTTCGGCAAACTGTTTAAAGATTTTAATGTTGGTTTATATTTATACTATAGGACTTATTTTTGCTTCAAAACGCAAATAAAAAAACGCAACGCAACATTGCAATATTGGAGAATTATTTACATAATAAGACTGTACACATATTGTAATCAAATAAACGTTAATACAATATTTTTTTACAATAACTTTATACCCATGTTATTTTATAAAATAAGTTATACAAGATGTACTCAACGAAGAAACCTTAATCCTAGTAACAAAATGCTGTTGGATTTATTATTATACAGTGTCATATATTATTTGCTCAATGTAATTGTTTTTTTATTTATTTATTATTATCAATATGTAATAAATAATTATTTTACATTATGGGATGTAAACATCAATGCATACACGATTCAGAAACAAATAATCCACATTTTATTGAGTTTGACAATCGCAACTACTTATTACCAGTTATCTAATGATGCCTAAAAACAAATTACTGAAAGTTGGTTTATTTAATGCTGGATCATTAGGTACACGCCATGACGAGTTTCTAGCGGCTATGGGAAATTCTTTGATTGATATTATGGCAATAAATGAAACTTGGCTGAGGGAAGGGGAAGAAGGTCGCGCGCCCGTCGTGCCCGGCTACCGTTTGCGGCATGCGCCGAGGCCGGCTGCCGTGCGCGGTGGGCGCGGAGGTGGCGTTGGTTTCTATATACGTTTCTATATATTGCAGTGCGTGTTTGCGCTCACCCTCCGTCGCCTAACGTTGAGCAAATGTGGCTTATGCTTACAATCAACACGCAAAAGATTCTTATTGGCACTGCCTATCGTCCGCCTTGGTTAGATGTAAACCTATTTCTAGATGCCCTTACCTCAACTATTACTTCATTCTCAAGATCTGATAAATTAATCCTTGTTGGAGACTTTAATATTAATTATTTTAATACAACCGACACTAAAACCAGGCTCATGAAAAATTTCTGAATTATTCACGATTATCCCAGATTATTTCGAAGCCTACACATTATACTGACCATAGTGAAACCTCATTGATCTAGTATGCACTGATATCGAGGTTTCTAAAGTAACTGTGTCGCACATACCACAACTAGGGAACCATGCAATGATATTTGTAGAATTTGTAATAAAAAATAAATGGATATGAAAACCGTAAAGTTTACATCCGGCCACTTAAGCAAATTTTGGTTGATTATTTCAATGCAGATCTAAATAGAATAGATTGGGACAGTATAACATGTCTTAACAGTGTTAATGATATGGTAACAATACGCCCCCAGTAAGTGTGTGCGTTTAAATAATAATTCTCATCCATGGATAACGGATACAGTTAAGATTATGATGAAGAATTGAAACGATTATTATATGCGATATAAAACCACAAAGCTGGAAAAATATAAAAATTCGTATAAAGATTTAAAAAATCTAGTTAATAATGCTATTCATACTGAAAAAAAGCATATTTTGAAACTTATATAAATAAAAATGTAAGTAATCCTAAAATACTATGGAAAAATATTAAATGTAACATTATTACGGATGAAAAGCCTGGCATGATTTTACCAAACCCCATACTTCTCTACTCTAAACTCCCATAATTCACTTATATGTTCCCTACACCGCACCGCAGCATTTCGAGGCAGCTTTAAATTTGCCGCAACACACTGTTGGAATGACCTTCCACCGCCAATTCGGTCATTGAAGACATTAAATAGATTTAAAAATAAATTAAAATTCTTCTTTTGGCACAACAAATACAATAAACATATATACAATAAACTATATATATATATATATATATATATATATATATATATATATATATATATATATATATATATATATATATATATATATATATATATATATATATATATATATATATATATATATATATATATATATATATATATATATATATATATATATATATATATATATATATATATATATATATATATATATATATATATATATATGTATATATGTATATATATATATATATATATATATATATATATATATATATATATATATATATATATATATATATATATATATATATATATATATATATAGATATATATATATATATATATATACATATATATATATATATATATATATATATATATATATATATATATATATATATATATATATATATATATATATATATATATATATATATATATATATATATATATATATATATATATATAAATGGATGTATTATATTTAAAATAAAACACGACTAATTAAGATCTATCCTTCAATCATATCTGTATTAAAACATTTTGCATTTATTAAGTTGACAGTCCATTTATGAGAATATTATTTAAATGACAATTTAAAGTTATGGCAATAATAATTTTTAACGAACAGAATGCTTCTAATTTACGTCGACGAGTACAAAACATCTCGCACCTATGATGCTACTCTATCGTAACGGTTATGCTCTATCGTACGGTAAGAAAGGGGTTGATAAATTCTTACGCCAACACCACACGACAAGCAATGGCAATAGTCATTAATCATATACCGTATAAAGAAAACAATTAAAGAATGTTATGCTATCGCGCTGACGGATGCACATAAAAAATTGTCTCAGTATCGAGTATCTAATTTTGAAGAAAAAAGAGAAAGCACATAATGGATTTTAAACAAATCTTCGGTCTCTAGTATCTTGGGGCCTAACCAATAAAGTCGTCAATTTTATTAAAATTAGGGCTACAGATACCTACCCCTTCCGTCAAATCTTCCCTAAAATAGCATTGGGGGACTGAAATTTTGCCTTTTTTTACTTTATTCTGTAACTATTCCTTAAAATTAATGCTCAAATTTGGAAACATGGGAATGCTCGCTTTTTCTTTCACTTTCTATATGCAGATACGATTGAATGCAGATAAGATATAACACGCTATAGATTAGAGTTATAGGTTTGAATCGCAATCGAATGAAATGTTAGTGCAAACTCACAAATATTTTTTGAGTATGGTTATAGCACGCACCTTCAGACCGTCTTCTGTTTTTCCAATCGTTGGGGTATGGGAACGGCGTAAAGTGGCTCTATGTTAGCGTTGTAGGACGCTACCCCATGAGATGGAGTGAACACCCACAATGTCAAGGGAGATCAATAAATACTAAAGCTCCAATAAAATACCGGTGAATTATAGAAATACAGGTGGCTGGGCCTTTCTCTGTGACTAATATATGGCCCAAGAAGTAGCTTTTGCTGATACACGAATCTTGGCTTTTTATGTTTTCTACGGCAAGTAAGACCTGAGGACCTATACTCCGTTCTCCTTTCGCCACCTTCTTATTTCTTTTTCGCCTTTTCTCACTCACTACATTCGTAAAGGGTGGCAACGTACTTATATCGTCTTTGGTTTTGTCAAGTATAATATTATACGTAGGGGTTACGTCACGGACGCGTCAGTGCAGTGATCAGCTGATACTTATAATAAGTAAAATAAATTTGCTAACGCAGTATTAGACGCCAGAAGTTGAAATACGTGATTTTAACAAATTTATATATACCAGTAAGTGTTTTGTTATCACTAAGTGCAATGACCAAAGTATGAAAAGTTGAACTACATAATCGCTGTTATTGTCTTTTTTTTTTACGTGCGGTCACTTACACATTCGGCTTAATATATTTCAATAGCTAATACCGACCTTCTGTTACGCAGTTAAGCGTGTTAAATATATCTACCGCCAGTTGGAATATTGTGTATAATAGTAAACATGGTTAAATGTGGAGCCTGTGGCAAATTTCTTTCTGCTGCAGAGGCAGCTAAATGTGGCCAGTGTCCGATATTGTACCATCGAGCCTGTGTAGGAATTTCAGAACGTTCTAAAATACATTAGCGCTGGCAATGTCCAGAGTGTAAAAAATATATACCTAAAGGCAACAACTCCTCTACTCCTGTTAGAGGAATTATTCCAGAGAACGTAATGTCAAAACCAGCAGTTGCTGGACCAAATAGTGCTTCTGAAGACTTGGCTACCAGCTTACCCGAGTCTTTCAATTCCGAATTGATACCAGAAATGCGGCTCTTCAGAGAGGAACTTAGCAAGGTCAGAGAAGAATTAAGAGATTTTCGGCGAGATATGGCAGAATTGCTAAATTCGTTAGTATTGTGCAATAAAAGAATGGATGAAATGGAGGTCAGAATTTGTGCTATTGAAAGTAACACATAGTCAATTGAAATAAGCGAGCTTGAAAAAACTGTCTCTCGACTGACACTTGAGTTAAATGATAAAGAACAGGAGTTGCTGGCAACTGACCTCGAAATCTCAAACATTCCCGAGGATAAGACTGGAAACGTCACTCATACGGTCCTGTTGGTAGTTTCAAAGCTCGATGTGACAATAGACGAGAGGGATATCGTATTTGCTGATCGTGTAGGTGCGAAGTACCATATAGACACTTCAGATGCAGCGGTAGGTCGAGGACGGCGCATTGTAGTGCGGCTGGCACGTCGTCAGCTACGTGAGGATATGTTAGGAAGTGCACGTGTGCGACGTACTGCCACCACTTCTGACTCAGGGCTCCCAGGACCGCCCTGTCGCTTCTATATTAACGAACGTCTCTCAAAAGCTAATCGCCAACTATTTTATCAAGTACGAGAGTTGGCGCGTAAGCGACAATGGAGATATACATGGACTCGACGTGGAAGAATTTATGCTCGCTAAGGAGATGGAAAACTGTCTATTATATCCGATCTGAGACAGATATAGCCTGTGTTTTTGGTGAAAATGAAGTTAGCCTAGTTCAAATTAATTTAAAGTTTTTTAACTATGTATTTTACTTGTAAACTGTTTTTCTTTTTCTTTATTCAATATGTTGGTATATTTGTCAACCACCCATAGTCATGCTTATTATATTCACATAAATATTAAAAGAATAATTTTTCATTGCACCATTGCACCCTTGTCAGTCTATAAAATTAGTTATATAAAATGTATTCGGCGAAAAAACCTTAATCCCAGTAACAAAAATATCATTATATTAAGATACATAACAGAATTATCATTATACCATGTTCTAAGTCTTTTGCTTAATATTATTGTTTTTTTATTTAGTTATAATTATTTTTGTTCATTTTGTTTATCTTTATGAGTTTCGGCAAACTGTTTAAAGATTTTAATGTTGGTTTATATTTATACTATAGGACTTATTTTTGCTTCAAAACGCAAATAAAAAAACGCAACGCAACATTGCAATATTGGAGAATTATTTACATAATAAGACTGTACTCATATTGTAATCAAATAAACGTTAATAGAATATTTTTTACAATAACTTTATACCCATGCTATTTTATAAAATAAGTTATACAAGATGTACTCAACGAAGAAACCTTAATCCTAGTAACAAAATGCTGTTTGATTTATTATTATACAGTGTCATATATTATTTGCTCAATGTAATTGTTTTTTATTTATTATTATTATCAATATGTAATAAATAATTATTTTACATTATGGGATGTAAACATCAATGCATACACGATTCAGAAACAAATAATCCACATTTTATTGAGTTTGACAATCGCAACTACTTATTACCAGTTATCTAATGATGCCTAAAAACAAATTACTGAAAGTTGGTTTATTTAATGCTGGATCATTAGGTACACGCCATGACGAGTTTCTAGCGGCTATGGGAAATTCTTTGATTGATATTATGGCAATAAATGAAACTTGGCTGAGGGAAGGGGAAGAAGGTCGCGCGCCCGTCGTGCCCGGCTACCGTTTGCGGCATGCGCCGAGGCCGGCTGCCGTGCGCGGTGGGCGCGGAGGTGGCGTTGGTTTCTATATACGTTTCTATATATTGCAGTGCGTGTTTGCGCTCACCCTCCGTCGCCTAACGTTGAGCAAATGTGGCTTATGCTTACAATCAACACGCAAAAGATTCTTATTGGCACTGCCTATCGTCCGCCTTGGTTAGATGTAAACCTATTTCTAGATGCCCTTACCTCAACTATTACTTCATTCTCAAGATCTGATAAATTAATCCTTGTTGGAGACTTTAATATTAATTATTTTAATACAACCGACACTAAAACCAGGCTCATGAAAAATTTCTGAATTATTCACGATTATCCCAGATTATTTCGAAGCCTACACATTATACTGACCATAGTGAAACCCTCATTGATCTAGTATGCACTGATATCGAGGTTTCTAAAGTAACTGTGTCGCACATACCACAACTAGGGAACCATGCAATGATATTTGTAGAATTTGTAATAAAAATAAATGGATATGAAAACCGTAAAGTTTACATCCGGCCACTTAAGCAAATTTTGGTTGATTATTTCAATGCAGATCTAAATAGAATAGATTGGGACAGTATAACATGTCTTAACAGTGTTAATGATATGGTAACAATACGCCCCCAGTAAGTGTGTGCGTTTAAATAATAATTCTCATCCATGGATAACGGATACAGTTAAGATTATGATGAAGAATTGAAACGATTATTATATGCGATATAAAACCACAAAGCTGGAAAAATATAAAATTCGTATAAAGATTTAAAAATCTAGTTAATAATGCTATTCATACTGAAAAAGCATATTTTGAAACTTATATAAATAAAAATGTAAGTAATCCTAAAATACTATGGAAAAATATTAAATGTAACATTATTACGGATGAAAAGCCTGGCATGATTTTACCAAACCCCATACTTCTCTACTCTAAACTCCCATAATTCACTTATATGTTCCCTACACCGCACCGCAGCATTTCGAGGCAGCTTTAAATTTGCCGCAACACACTGTTGGAATGACCTTCCACCGCCAATTCGGTCATTGAAGACATTAAATAGATTTAAAATAAATTAAAATTCTTCTTTTTGGCACAACAAATACAATAAACATATATACAATAAACTATATATATATATATATATATATATATATATATATATATATATATATATATATATATATATATATATATATATATATATATATATATATATATATATATATATATATATATATATATATATATATATATATATATATATATATATATATATATATATATATATATATATATATATATATATATATATATATATATATATATATATATATATATATATATATATATATAGATATATATATATATATATATATATATATATATATATATATATATATATATATATATATATATATAGATATATATATATATATATATGTGTGTATATTTAAATATGTTAATTTAGCAGGGTAACTGGTGATTTAATGGGTGATGAATACTAAATAATAATTTATTGAGTATATTAAATAATAATTTATTGAGTTTTTTTTTTTTGTCATTTTGTTTTCATTTATAGATTTTTGTGTATATTTATGCGTATATGGTAATGAATATATAATGTATTGTTGGTATTGAGAATGGAAAAGGGCAGTAAATAATATATCGTCGCTCTCTGACTCGTTTGTGAAGTTACTCCAAGGTTCCAACTGAAAACCAGCGCTGCAGTCTCTGCAGCATTACGCTGAGTTGGAGTCCTATTTGGTATACCACAAGTTAAAATAATCATGTAATTATCTTATAAGTTTCTTTTGTAAATGTGTATATCAAATAAATAGTTTTTTCTTTCTTTCTTTCTTTCTTATACTTATGTGGCTATCTGCATAATATGTTTTTTTTTTTAAAGATTTATTTATATGTACGCTATTCCAATAAACCAGTCAGCCGCACATTCCGGTGTTTGATTGACATCTGTCCTGAATCCTTACATTGGCGACGAGTGGGCAACGCGAATTTTTCGAGTAGTTTCTTTATAAGTAGTCAAATTGCCTATTGGAAAACTTGAACTGTTAAATATCAGTTCGAAACAGTGGCCTGAGTATATACGGCGCGTCAAACATTATATATTACTCAACGAAATAAAAGATGAACTTCGGGTACCTCTTCTAATCACCGTTATGGGCGAGTCGACCTACTCTTTGATGTGTGATTTGTGCTCGCCGGCACATCCTGAATCGAACGTCTTAGTTCGAGGAACTGGTGTACTTGCTGACGGAACATTTTGAGACACAGCGATCTGAAATTGCCGAACGCCTCGTGTTCCGATTACATAAGCAACGGCCCGGCGAGCCGCTCACTGAGTATTTACATAATTTGTAACATCTGGAAACTACTTGTAACTTTGGTACAGCTTTGGAAGAAAATTTGCGCGACCAATTTGTATCGGGGCTAGCGAGCGAAGGCATGCGATCGCGTCTTTTCGCCGTAAAGAAAATCAAATACAAGGAGGCCATCGAGCTGGCTATGGCGCTCGAGGCCGCAGAGGAGCACGCGGAGGTTAGCGGCGCGACGGCGTCAGCTTCGACCACGGGCTTAGGTGGCTAGGCGCAGGGAGGCGAGGGCCTGCTCCGCGCCAGCGCGCAGCGGCCGGCGGGCCGCGCGCGCTCAGTTCAGTGTGGTGACCGCAACAAAACCCGTCGGTTTGGTCGACAAAACTTCGTGGACGAGGACGATACGTTGGAGGATTACGACTTTTATAACATGGAGTTATCTGCCAAAGGTACCAAACTTTATTTTATTACTGTATATATTGACAATCTATAAAGGGCGAAGTAGATACGGGTAGTCGTATTTCAGCGATCAGTGAAAATTTTTATCAACGTTATTTTAAAAATAAGCAATTACTTTGTGACAAACTTATTTTACATTGTTACTCGGGGACGCGAATCGAATCATTAGGTTATATCTATGTGGATGTTGAATTCTCAGACAAGCGTGTTAATAATTTAAAGCTCTATGTTATAAAAAACGGACGCTGTCCCCTGTTAGGTCGTAGTGGATTCTCGCTTTAAATATAAAACAAATAAATTTTAATGAAATTGTAGAGGATGAGGTTTTGAGTAACTTATTAATGGAGTTCCCAGAGGTCTTTTCGGATACACTGGGTACATGTAAGAAAACCATTCAATTACGCTCACGGATAATGAACCGTTATACGTGCGCGCGAGGCCCGTGCCGTTGGCGCTGCGCGCCCGGGTCGAGCGAGAGCTTGAGCGGCTTGAGCGAGAGAGCACTATTTATCGTGTCGACCACTCAGAGTACGGCACACCGATTGTACCTGTTATTAAGGAGTGTGGGGATATACGAATTTGCGGTGATGATAAGATTACTATTAACCCAAAACTAAAACGTGACTATTACCCCCCTACCGAGGATTGAAGAACTGTTCGCTTCCCTTAGTGGCGGGGTAGAATTTTCAAAAATAGACTTAAGACATTCATACCAACAAGTTTTACTAACTGAAGACTCGAAACCATATACTGCCATCACCACTCACATAGGAACATTCATATATCGCCGCACACCCTTTGGTTTATCCTGCCTTCCGGAAAAATTCCAAAAATTGATCGGTCGGTAGCATCCGAAGCTGGAAGCTTCAGGAAGCGGACACTAGGAATAAATATCAAGCAAGGGTAGCCGAAAAGCGATCGATGTTAGGAAAGAATGTGTGAAAGAAATATGGCTGAGCCTTGAGATGGAATGGTTAGGGCAGCGGAAGACGTGTGTGGAACTGTGAAAGAAGAAGAGAGGAAGTAGTAAAAAGGGTGATGCATAGTGGAATGACGAAGTGAAAGAAGTAGTTAATAAGAAGAAGAAAGCATGGTTAGACTACTTGGCCTCTAGTAATGATAAGGATATGAGAGAGAAGAGGAAAGAAAGATATAAGCTCGAGAAAGTTCTCACGAAAGCATGGATTGAGGAAGTGCGTGAAAGAAATAGAATGGAAGCGGACGAAAGGTTGTCGTACAACTTCAAAGAGAACTCCAAACTCTTCTGGAAAAAGGTTGGAAGGACCCGGAGTGGTGCGACAGCCTTAAGAATAAATAAAGTGCTTTCGGGAACCAATGACGTCCTCTCAGGAAAATCGGACGCCATGCCATGGTAACGCCGTGACTAGTACGCCAGACTCGGACCTCGATGACGCTGAGGACATCAGTATGAAAGAGATTGAATGTGCGATTAGAAGTTTGAAAAGTGGTAAGGCTGCGGGACTTGACAGAGTTACTGCTGAAATGGTTAAGTATGATGGGCCTTGCGTCTGGGACAGCTTTCATCTGCTGTGCAATTTCTGCTGGCGGTCATTGTGCCTTTATATAAAGGTAAAGGTTCACATTATGACTGCGGGTGCTATCGGGCAATCAGCTTGACCAGTTTAGCAAGTAAAGTTTACTCGAAGGTTTTGAAACGTAGGATGCAAGAGAAATCGGAAAGATTTCTGTGGGAGGCACAATGCGGATTTAGACCTGGAAGAGGATGCACGGATCAAATGTTTTCTCTCCGCATGATCGCGGAGAAGCTTATGGCTGCTAACCAGAAGATTTTCTGTGCTTTTGTGGATCTTGAAAAAGCATTTGATAAGGTTGTAAGGAAGAAAATGTAGAAACTGTTGCCGGGGTATGTTGTGGATGGTCGATTGCTAAGGGCTGTGCAGTCACTTTACTGTAACTGTAAAGCCTGTGTGCCGGGTAGAGCATGATCTGTCGCCTATGTTTAGCGTCCAATCAGGCGTAAAACAGGGTTGTGTCATGTCTTCTTGGCTTGTCATACTGTATCTCGACAGCTGTTTACAGAAGCTGAAAGATAGTTGTTTGGGTGTAAAATTGGGTGACATTAAAGTAAATTGTCTGCTGTATGCTGATGATATAGTGCTTATTGCACCGTCAAAGGCAGAACTGCAGACATTAGTCACGTGTATGAAAGAAGAATCTGAAATTAAAGGTCTCCGTTTTAATGCTAATAAAACTAAGGTTCTGGTATTTGAAAGGGACGAAGAAAGAACGAAGTGTGAAGTATAGGTAAATTAGGAATGTCTAGAACAGGTGAATGAAATTGTATACTTGGTGAGTGCGTTTGGCCGGGATGGAAGATGTGATTTAGATGTGGACAGGCGTGTCGCTGCCGGGAACAAAGTCAATGGTGCCCTGACTGCGTTAGTCAAAAGGCAAGGCGTATTGAAAAGTGCACGCCTTGCAATACATAACGCAGTGTTGGTAAAGCGATTGGTAAAATTATTTGATAATTAAATTTTTTATAATGTTGTCTTTATTTACTGGCGTAATTCATGCGCGGCATAGCCGAAATTATAAAGGACGAGAGACTCATGGTTACTTGGTGGAAGACGCCTTAACTTATTCTTACTTACTAACTTACTTATATTCACACACAATCCCTGACGGGGTAGCCAGAGAGAACAGATTGCCAAGTGTCACGATCCCAAGTTTATACTGTCCTGACTTATGTAACGCACGGGAATTGTCTACTACTACTATTGCGAATCTTGGTTACTACTTTAAGTCTTGTTTAAACTCTTTTGTACACTTTATTAAAAATCGAACAAAATATTTTTGCTTTCCCTCAATATTCAGAAACTTAGCTACATTTACTCAACGCATATATTAACAGAGTATGTTTATGAATCTAAATAGATAAAATAATTTCAGGCTACTTAAAATATCGAAACAGAAAGAAAAATCCGAATAATATTACCACATATATAGTAGTATATTTATCCGAAGCGAGTTCACCAAGCTCACTAGGAGCGGCCAACCTGCTTCGGCCTTCCCGGCAATATCAGACCGGAAGCTGCCGTGGAAGCTTCATTGTCAGTGTACACGCCAAAAAAACTAAGGCCCACTTCCACCTGACAGTGTGACAACATCTTGGGAATGCCTCAAGTATTTACAGGCTCCGCCTAAACGGGTCTCCCTTTCGGAAAAAAACCTCATGAAGAAAGACTTTTCAACGATTTTAGAGAGAAACATATTGGTTCATTACACTAAAATTTAAATTAATTAAATTTGAATCCGAGACTCGTAATTATCATACTCTAGATTTAATCTGGAAAATTTCGCAGAACCATGAATTCAATCCAAATTTTTCGCAATAAAACTTGTAAATACTGTATCTATTTTCCACGTAAATGGCACATTGCGGTAGAAAATGCAGGCTCAGGTGCAATATTGCACTCACGTAGGCTGCCGCCAACGCTGAACAGGGAAGTAATGTGCTGCTGATTTAGTATTCAAGCATTTCACATTTATGAAAACTGTTTTATCAGGTTTCACGACTTAGGAAGTGAAATGACGAATGTGAAAAAATAATATTAGAAATATCTTCACGCTTTTCCCAAGGCAGAGCTAGGCAGAGGTCTAGATAATTAGACCCACCTTCCACCGAAGATATTATTGGGACAACGTGACAGGTGGTGAGCCCGTCGCCGTCTCAATGTCCAAGCCAAAGATATCGTTTGTTCATAAGTTTTTGAAAAAACCTGTGGCGACATCTATGGCTCCACATAAGAAGCTCGCTAGTGGCGGATTCAGGAAACTCATCGACGTCCTACATCGCGCTGTCGAAGTTCGTACGGTTGTACGAACATATACGATTACCGTTAGCGCACACTAGTGGAGGAGACGTCCTCCATTGGTCACGATCACCTGACCTGGCCGGTAGCTACCCTTTTCCTACAGCACATCATCAGCTACACTGGTGACCCCGACGTGATCTCACCGCCAACCGACGGTGACCACTGAAAAGCAACGCAGCGGCCTCTCCAACAACATCGTCGATGTCATCAACGCAGTCACAGCACCGGACTACTGTCGGCACAACGCGTGCTTCCTAGTCCTGTCAGCCACTGAGGATCATCAACGACGGGCCCCCTTCTCTTCAGGCTGACACTGCGACATCGGCATTGTGACCATACATCTCGACTCACCGTAGATCTGGTCACAGCCTCTCACCGCAACGCCAGATTGCTCAATGTCAAGCTCTCCGCACTTTCGACTTCCAGTCTCAGCAGGGGAGTGATGTGGCGACATCTATATCTCCACATAAGAAGCTCGCTAGTGGCTGATTCAGGAAACACATCGACGTCCTACATCGCGCTGTCGAAGTTCGCACGGTTGCACGAATATATATGATTACCGATAGCGCACACTAGTGGAGGAGACGTCCTCCCCAGGTCACGATCACCTGACCTGGCTGGTAGCTACCCTTTTCCTGCAGCACATTATCCGCTACAAACCTATTGGTACGAGCCTGCCACCTGGGGATCGAACTCGAGTCTCTCGACTCGAAATTTCGACCACCCTAACACTCGGCTATCATTAGTTATATCCTGATATGAAAAATATAATATTTATATATTATATTTTTCTTAATAACTGAACATCACGCATTTATATAAAATTGTTTTTTGTACCTTATGCAAAATTTCGTTAAAAGTTAACGGGGGAAAACATCTCAACATTGGTTTGATGATGCAAACGTTTTCTAGATCTCACCGCTGTCTCAATTTACTCAAACTTGCCACGTTGCTAACCTGAGCTGTGCGAAGGACAACCCCTAAACATCCAAATCAGTTCAGGAATTTAGTACTTATGTTACAATTACTCTCGTACATACAGGAACTCAAAAACCAACGTTACACGCCAGGATCGTCAATAACGGAACAAATTCAATAACGGACGGTTACAAAATCTCTATATGCATCACTAACAGTCACTTTATATAACAAAAACTTATAATGCATATAAGTTATATAAGAATTCATATTGTTATTATTTATTTATACTATTTATTTTTATTTTATTCAGCTATTTATTCATTTATACTATTTATACTACTAATTAATTGTAAATAGTATAAATAAATAGTATTTCATAGGGAAGCAGGTGCACACCACAGGGGTATTTAATTTACACCGCAGATATATTTAATCAATTTGATTAATATAATTACTACAAAGGTTGAAAAAAATTTGGATATATTTTATTGTCAAGAATATAATACTTATAGCGATAAATATATACGATATATGCAGTTTGTATATTTTTAGTTATCGAAATATATAAAAAAGTAGATGTTATGTTTGTGTGAATATTTATCTATGTAAATACCTAGTCCGGCAATAAGTTCTGTTGCAAATGAAAATGCAATTATTTAATGAAGTAACGTAATATTATTAAAATTTTCATATTTCTGTATATTTATTAGTCTCAGCAATATATAAAAAAATTCTATACGAAATGGCCACCTTTGGCTTTTAATCTGTTTGGCCACGAATCACTGTTTCCAAGGGAAATTTTGCCACTGCCCACTAATTTTTTTAAGAGACTCGATGCCGCCGTGTCGATTAGAGCAGGCTATGTCCTCTAACACTTACCATAACTTGAACTCTAAAGGGTTGAGGTCTGGGCTAGATGAGGGCCAGCCTTCAGCTCTTATAAAGTCCGGAATGTTGGTTTCAAGCCAGGCTTGGGTAGTTCGTGACTTGTGGCCAGGTGCAGACTCCTGCTGGAAAGACCACGGAATAATTTTAAAAAGTGTATTGCTGAGAGGTTTCACAACATTATACAAGACTGTATCTTAAAACACTTTGGCTGAAGTTTTCACTCCTTTTTCACAAAATGTAGTTTTATGACTCTTTGATAAGTCACGCCCCACCCTACCATCGCTGACACAGGATGATGACCACGTTGTACCTTTTCGACCACTTGAACAGCTTCTTTAGAACTGTGGGCGTACACTTTATCATTTTGCTTATTGTGATGTTGTTCAATCGAGAAAATTTTATCATCGGTAAAGAGGATATTTTTGCATCTTTCACCTGCGTATTGATCCAGTCTCTTTTATTTTAAAGATTGATTTAGGGCATATCGAGTATATTGTCGATAAGCACTGAGTTTCAGGTCATGTTTTTATAATACGCGACAGTCCTAGCGGAAATCTTCATTTCTCGCGATAAGATTTTATGTTTCTTATTTATTATATATATATATATATATATATATATATATATATATATATATATATATATATATATATATATATATATATATATATATATATATATATATATATATATATATATATATATATATATATATATATATATATATATATATATATATATATATTTATTTATTATTATTATTATGATTATAGCATTAACAGCCTTTGTAGTTCTATCTATGGTCTTCGACAGAGAAAGAGTTGTTGTATCAGATGATAGTACGATATACGAACATCCGATTTCATACCCACTTTGTGCTAGACGATCACTGCAAACATATATTTTTAATAACTGAACATCACGCATTTATATAAAATTGTTTTTTGTACCTTATGCAAAATGTCGTTAAAAGTTAACGGGGGAAAACATCTCAACATTGGTTTGATGATGCAAACGTTTTCTAGATCTCACCGCTGTCTCAATTTACTCAAACTTGCCACGTTGCTAACCTGAGCTGTGCGAAGGACAACCCCTAAACATCCAAATCAGTTCAGAAATTTAGTACTTCTGTTACAATTACTCTCATACATACAGGAACTCAAAAACCAACGTTACACGCCAGGATCGTCGTGTAAATTCAATAACGGACGGTTACAAAATCTCTATATGCATCACTAACAGTCACTTTATATAACAAAAACTTATAATGCATATAAGTTATGTAAGAATTCATATTGTTATTATTTATTTATACTATTTATTTTTATTTTATTAAGCTATTTATTCATTTATACTATTTATACTACTAATTAATTGTAAATAGTATAAATAAATAGTATTTCATAGGGAAGCAGGTGCACACCACAGGGGTATTTAATTTACACCGCAGATATATTTAATCAATTTGATTAATATAATTACTACAAAGGTTGAAAAAAATTTGGATATATTTTATTTTCAAGAATGTAATACTTATAGCGATAAATACATACGATATATGCAGTTTGTATATTTTTAGTTATCGAAATATATAAAAAAGTAGATGTTATGTTTGTGTGAATGTTTATCTATGTAAATACCTAGTCCGGCAATAAGTTCTGTTGCAAATGAAAATGCATTTATTTAATGAAGTAACGTAATATTATTAAAATTTTCATATTTCTGTATATTTATTAGTCTCAGCAATATATAAAAATTTATACGAAATGGCCACCTTTGGCTTTTAATCTGTTTGGCCACGAATCACTGTTTCCAAGGGAAATTTTGCCACTACCCACTAATTTTTTTAAAGGAGACTCGATGCCGCCGTGTCGATTAGAGCAGGCCATGTCCTCTAACACTTACCATAACTTGAACTCTAAAGGGTTGAGGTCTGGGCTAGATGAGAGCCAGCCTTCAGCTCTTATAAAGTCCGGAATGTTGGTTTCAAGCCAGGCTTGGGTAGTTCGTGACTTGTGGCCAGGTGCAGACTCCTGCTGGAAATACCACGGAATAATTTTAAAAAGTGTATTGCTGAGAGGTTTCACAACATTATACAAGACTGTATCTTAAAACACTTTGGCTGAAGTTTTCACTCCTTTTTCACAAAATGTAGTTTTATGACTCTTTGATAAGTCACGCCCCACCCTACCATCGCTGACACAGGATGATGACCACGTTGTACCTTTTCGACCACTTGAACAGCTTCTTTAGAACTGTGGGCGTACACTTTATCATTTTGCTTATTGTGATGTTGTTCAATCGAGAAAATTTTATCATCGGTAAAGAGGATATTTTTGCATCTTTCACCTGCGTATTGATCCAGTCTCTTTTATTTTAAAGATTGATTTAGGGCATATCGAGTATATTGTCGATAAGCACTGAGTTTCAGGTCATGTTTTTATAATACGCGACAGTCCTAGCGGAAATCTTCATTTCTCGCGATAAGATTTTATGTTTCTTATTTATTATATATATATATATATATATATTTATTTATTATTATTATTATGATTATAGCATTAACAGCCTTTGTAGTTCTATCTGCACGCGGCCAGCCCGATCTTTTCTGGTCTTCGACAGAGAAAGAGTTGTTGTATCAGATGATAGTACGATATACGAACATCCGATTTCATACCCACTTTGTGCTAGACGATCACTGCAAACCTATATTCTTTAATACCCCATTTCATATGGTGATTTGATAATGAACAGAAAATTTCATATATTTTATGTAAAATGGCGCAAATCGAAGCCATTTTTTAAAATAATATACGTGTTCCAAATTTAAAATTATTAAAAAGTTGAAAAAAGAAAATTTTTATGTAACAGTATATATGGCCAGACTAATTATTGTACCGTTGGCCTGGACTCTTAAACGCCGATAGGCTTACCGCCTATCTCACGTTGTCTCAAAGGAAGTAATAAGCTCCGCTGAAAAGTAGGTCCAAAGGACGATCTAGACATCCGCTATCTCAGTATTTAGAAAATGCTTAAATATAAAAAGATCAATTTATTTGAAATAAAAATCTCTACGTTACGAACCTTGTTGTTGGGGTCGAACTTGAGTCCTCTGATTAGAATTCAGATTACCTAACCACTGGCATGTTTTAAGGGAAAATATTCGACTTATATTCATATGTAGAACAAATGTAAATCTAATTCTAATTCTATTTGCTTCTTCAATATAATTTCACAATGATTCCCGTGTTATATCCTCAAAGCGAAAGCTCCTATTCATTACAGAACATTGACAGAAAATTTATGATGCTGCAGGAGGGCAGAGGTCACTGTAATTGTTACACAAGTACCCCATTAAAGGCCATTAACCTCGTCTGTTACAAAAAACAAGTAATAAATTATCAGACCGCAACCATGCATCTTCCAACCCCTACTAAATTCATGGCAAACGAGATACCGTGAATACAACTGCCCACTATAGACCAATAAAGTCTCAGACACAGTTTCATACATAACTACTTTAAAGGCAAAGTTACAAAAAAGTTACATTACGTATACGTACTTGTAAATGTAACTCTGTTTTGCATAATAGAATAGGTATAATAAAACAGGTGAGTACATAGAGAAGCATGTAGGCTTTGTCTCAATTAAATCGAATGTTGCGAAAATAGTAATCGTAGTTCAAGACTTACTTAATTTACTTTTATTACTGTTAGAAATTACTTAGCATCGGATTATTTAAAGCGTAAATTATGACAAAGTAAGAAAATTTCTAAGGTGAAAGCCAGAGAAGTCACGATAGATTGTTCCGCTAAATCTCTGTTAATGACAATGCAGCCGTGAAACAATATACATTATTGTATCTACTGTGCTAATGTTTCAAATCTATCAAATTATTTATGTATCGATATAAACAGAAAGAATTCGTTAACATTTAAATGTAACTTACCGCGCAAACTATTGCAGCGCGATGCGCGGGCGCAGGCGGGGGCACTAGCTCGCTTCTTGGAAATTTAGTCGCAATGGATCGCTTCACGGGGCCGCAACGCGCTTACTGTGTGAAACAGTTTTATTTAAACGACTTTTCGCTCATTACTGTGACACGCTTATTTCGCGTTGAATATGGTTTACACGACTTAAGTCAGTGTCCAAGTGCTCCTTTAATAAAGAAATGGGTGAAGAAGTTCGAAGAGACGGGATCTACACTAAATGTGAAACAAACCGGCGGCCCACGGACTTCTCGGAGCGAAGAGAACGTGCAGCAAGTTTCCGCTTCTGTTCGACGTGATCCAGATTTATCGACACGCAAACGTTCGGCTGAATTAGGATTATCCCGCACATCATTACGCCGTATTTTGAATCTAGATTTGAAATTACATCCATATAAGATCCAGCTAGTGCAAGAACTAAACCCTACTGATTTAAATTTGCGTAAGTCATATGCCGAAACAATGTTAACTCGTTTCAGTAATTTTCACAACATCTTATTTTCTGACGAAGCTCATTTCCACCTAAATGGACATGTAAACAAACAGAATTGCAGGTATTGGAGTAGCAAAAATCCTAAAGCAAAACATAAGAGGCCACTTCACTCTCCTAAGGTAACTATGGTATGGGCTGCAATTACAGCAAAAGGAATCATCGGACCTTACTTTTTTGAAGATTCTCGAGGCCGTTCAGTTACTGTTAATTCTGCCGAGTGTGTGAAAATGTTACGGTAATGATTTTTTCAAATGTTAACTAATTCATGGCCAACCCTATATAATATATCGAATATGTTACATTATATATATATATATATATATATATATATATATATATATATATATATATATATATATATATATATATATATATATATATATATATATATATATATATATATATATATAATATAACATATTCGATTTTTGATGTTTCGTTCATTGACGATTTCGATTATCATCTTGTATTTTTTCAAAGTAATATATAAATTTTTAAAAGTTACAAAAATAGCTTTATTTACAATATCCTCATATGCTACATATTTTGGGGGCTCGTTCGGGATACTAGAATTATAAGCTTCTTCGTACACATAGTTCGAGGTAAGGTGTCAGTAGCCCAATTTTCTAAAAAGAGAAGAATTACGACGAAGATAAAGACAAAAAGCGATAGTGCCTTCTGCTAAAACAAAATTGAGTGAAGATTACGACTCTGAAATGACGTCACCACATGGGCACATGCCAATGCTAGATGCCAACGGTGATCCCAAAAAATTTACCATTCTCTTGGTTGTAAATAATTTCCCGATACTATAGACTCGAAGACGATACACGAAATGTTGAGTTCCCATATTAAAAAGATCAACGAAACTTATTATGACCACATGCTCACAATGAAAGAACTTGGCAAACGTGGGAAGATGCTCGATTATGTCGCGATTAAATAAATAGTGGATGGTATTAAAGACGTAGAAACGAATAAAATGATGTTATACGGTGTAACCATTTATTAAGAATTAAAGGAAAAGCTAAAAATTTACGAATCGATTAGAGAAAACGTGAAAAAACATCATCAATTTACTTGTTTTTTGTATCAATTTACTACATTAACAAATGCTTTATGTGTAATCACTGCTTAAGTGTAATCAAGGTTCTAAAGTCAAACCTATCGTTTTTATCAAGACAAGTGTTTATTGAAGATTATGATTATGATGACCTGGTGTTTTACATCGTACGTGGCATACACTCATGCCATATAAAACAATATTAGGTCATGAGTTTTTAAAAAATGTATTTGTCAAATCGTGAGAGATGGATGAATGAGATTATATGTTTTCCATGTAATTCTGATGTTGTAGGACACATTACTAATCCAGAGTTAAAGAAAGAGTTGATTTAGTGCATAGATAATTATTAGACAGTTCAAATGAAAGAAGCTCCAATCCAACTGAAGTTAGTGCTTAAAAACAACATACCTGTTACTGAGCGGCCACGACGTTTATCGCTGAAGGAGCAAATTGAGATTCTAAAACAAGTTACTGAGTGGTTGGATCAAGGAGTAATAAGAATAAGTTTTTCAGATTATTCTAGTCCAGAGGTCCTTGTTAAAAAAAAGGATGAATCTACTGTAATATGTGTAGATTATGTATCCATCCTTTGAAATAAAAATATTACAAAGGATGGATATCCGCTACCTCTTATTGATGACTACAGAGATAAGTTGCCAAAAGCCATAGTATGTAGTGTATTGGGTTTGTAGAATGGGTATTTCCATTTACCTGTTAGCAAAGACAGTATAAAATACACAGCTTTTGATACTCACAATGGTCAATTTTAAACCTTAAAGGCACCATTTGTGTTGTCAGTATGTCCACAATATTTTATGCGTTTTGCAATGTGTTCAGAGATTTGATATTAATATGTTAAGAATATTAAATAAAACATCGAGGCTGTTCTGATGAATGTCGTAATTATATGTCGTAATTATGCTACAGACAGAAGTGTCATTTACACATATCAAAATACCTGCATTAATTCGCTTTATTCCAAAACAAAGTAAAAAAAAGTACCTACCATTCAAATTACAACAAAACATTTAATATGACATACGGGAGGTAGTAACCTAAGTAACAAGGTGCATTAAACGTATAAATTTTGAAAACAATAGTAATGAAACTCTGTTATAACTAATAGTCTCGTCGACAAATTTAAAATGGTACAAAATAGAGATACTGCTCTTAAAATTATGTGCTATAGCTCATTGGATCTGGAATGACGTCTAGAAAAATGTGCCAAAATTGTGTTTATATTAGCACATAAAAAATTGCAAGTTATAAACAATTAAGATAAAAAAAAATGGCATTTCGTTTTTTGCCAATATTTCATAAAATATAAATATTTAAGAAATTTCAAAAAGAAATTTCAGAAAATTTCCAATAAAAACTCCTGATTTCCGGAACTCTATCTCTATTATTTACAATTTTAATTTAACTTATTTTAGGTTGCACGCGTGGCGTCAAAAGCGAGTACGGTACATTAATTAATCTATTTAAGGTATTGAATAAGTAATTTATTCCGGTTGGAAATTTTACTTTCAGTTGATTTTTTAACAAGTTAAACAATTGTTAAAAACCAAAATTTTAAGCGATCTAAATAGTTATCCCAATTGTCCACTAAAAGTCGCGATAGCCGAGTGGTTGGGTGGTCGGAATTTCGAGTCAAGAGACCCGAGTTCGATCAATGAGTTTTTCAGTACCAATGAGTTTTTCAAAAACTTATGTATGAATTACATCGTTGGCTAGGACATAAAGACGGCGATGGGCTCACCACCTGTCACGTTGTCCCGAAAATATCTTCGGTGGAAGGCGGGTCAAAGGGACTAAATTTACTAGACCTCTGTCTACCCCTGTATTGGGAATTGCGTGAAGATATTTATTTAATTTAATTTTAATTTAATTGTCCACTTGCGGATTAAAGTCATCAAATTTCACTGCTTTTTGTCCATTTTTACACTTTCACTACTCGTCGTCACTAATATGTTTAGAATATTAAATAAAACATCTAGACTGTTCTGATAAATTATATGTCGTAATTATGATACAATTTCCCTTGATATCTGTCATATTCAATGTTTTGTTGTGATTTGAATGTTACTTTCTTTTTTACTTTCTTTAGTAATAAAGTAAATTTAATAAAGTAAAGTAATTTTTATTACAAATAAAAGTAATTTTGCACTAAATCAACTCTTTCTTTAACTCTGGATTAGTAATGTGTCCTACAACATCAGAATTACATGGAAAACATATAATCTCATTCATCCATCTCTCACGATTTGACAAATACATTTTTTAAAAACTCATGACCTAATATTGTTTTATATGGCATGAGTGTATGCCACGTACGATGTAAAACACCAGGTCATCATAATCATAATCTTCAATAAACACTTGTCTTGATAAAAACGATAGGTTTGACTTTAGAACCTTGATTACACTTAAGCAGTGATTACACATAAAGCATTTGTTAATGTAGTAAATTGATACAAAAAACAAGTAAATTGATGATGTTTTTTCACGTTTTCTCTAATCGATTCGTAAATTTTTAGCTTTTCCTTTAATTCTTAATAAATGGTTACACCGTATAACATCATTTTATTCGTTTCTACGTCTTTAATACCATCCACTATTTATTTAATCGCGACATAATCGAGCATCTTCCCACGTTTGCCAAGTTCTTTCATTGTGAGCATGTGGTCATAATAAGTTTCGTTGATCTTTTTAATATGGGAACTCAACATTTCGTGTATCGTCTTCGAGTCTATAGTATCGGGAAATTATTTACAACCAAGAGAATGGTAAATTTTTTGGGATCACCGTTGGCATCTAGCATTGGCATGTGCCCATGTGGTGACGTCATTTCAGAGTCGTAATCTTCACTCAATTTTGTTTTAGCAGAAGGCACTATCGCTTTTTGTCTTTATCTTCGTCGTAATTCTTCTCTTTTTAGAAAATTGGGCTACTGACACCTTACCTCGAACTATGTGTACGAAGAAGCTTATAATTCTAGTATCCCGAACGAGCCCCCAAAATATGTAGCATATGAGGATATTGTAAATAAAGCTATTTTTGTAACTTTTAAAAATTTATATATTACTTTGAAAAAATACAAGATGATAATCGAAATCGTCAATGAACGAAACATCAAAAATCGAATATGTTATATTATATATGTTATAATATGTTATATTATAATATATATATATATATATATATATATATATTATAATATAACATATTATAACATATATAATATAACATATTCGATTTTTGATGTTTCGTTCATTGACGATTTCGATTATCATCTTGTATTTTTTCAAAGTAATATATAAATTTTTAAAAGTTACAAAAATAGCTTTATTTACAATATCCTCATATGCTACATATTTTGGGGGCTCGTTCGGGATACTAGAATTATAAGCTTCTTCGTACACATAGTTCGAGGTAAGGTGTCAGTAGCCCAATTTTCTAAAAAGAGAAGAATTACGACGAAGATAAAGACAAAAAGCGATAGTGCCTTCTGCTAAAACAAAATTGAGTGAAGATTACGACTCTGAAATGACGTCACCACATGGGCACATGCCAATGCTAGATGCCAACGGTGATCCCAAAAAATTTACCATTCTCTTGGTTGTAAATAATTTCCCGATACTATAGACTCGAAGACGATACACGAAATGTTGAGTTCCCATATTAAAAAGATCAACGAAACTTATTATGACCACATGCTCACAATGAAAGAACTTGGCAAACGTGGGAAGATGCTCGATTATGTCGCGATTAAATAAATAGTGGATGGTATTAAAGACGTAGAAACGAATAAAATGATGTTATACGGTGTAACCATTTATTAAGAATTAAAGGAAAAGCTAAAAATTTACGAATCGATTAGAGAAAACGTGAAAAAACATCATCAATTTACTTGTTTTTTGTATCAATTTACTACATTAACAAATGCTTTATGTGTAATCACTGCTTAAGTGTAATCAAGGTTCTAAAGTCAAACCTATCGTTTTTATCAAGACAAGTGTTTATTGAAGATTATGATTATGATGACCTGGTGTTTTACATCGTACGTGGCATACACTCATGCCATATAAAACAATATTAGGTCATGAGTTTTTAAAAAATGTATTTGTCAAATCGTGACAGATGGATGAATGAGATTATATGTTTTCCATGTAATTCTGATGTTGTAGGACACATTACTAATCCAGAGTTAAAGAAAGAGTTGATTTAGTGCATAGATAATTATTAGACAGTTCAAATGAAAGAAGCTCCAATCCAACTGAAGTTAGTGCTTAAAAACAACATACCTGTTACTGAGCGGCCACGACGTTTATCGCTGAAGGAGCAAATTGAGATTCTAAAACAAGTTACTGAGTGGTTGGATCAAGGAGTAATAAGAATAAGTTTTTCAGATTATTCTAGTCCAGAGGTCCTTGTTAAAAAAAAGGATGAATCTACTGTAATATGTGTAGATTATGTATCCATCCTTTGAAATAAAAATATTACAAAGGATGGATATCCGCTACCTCTTATTGATGACTACAGAGATAAGTTGCCAAAAGCCATAGTATGTAGTGTATTGGGTTTGTAGAATGGGTATTTCCATTTACCTGTTAGCAAAGACAGTATAAAATACACAGCTTTTGATACTCACAATGGTCAATTTTAAACCTTAAAGGCACCATTTGTGTTGTCAGTATGTCCACAATATTTTATGCGTTTTGCAATGTGTTCAGAGATTTGATATTAATATGTTAAGAATATTAAATAAAACATCGAGGCTGTTCTGATGAATGTCGTAATTATATGTCGTAATTATGCTACAGACAGAAGTGTCATTTACACATATCAAAATACCTGCATTAATTCGCTTTATTCCAAAACAAAGTAAAAAAAAGTACCTACCATTCAAATTACAACAAAACATTTAATATGACATACGGGAGGTAGTAACCTAAGTAACAAGGTGCATTAAACGTATAAATTTTGAAAACAATAGTAATGAAACTCTGTTATAACTAATAGTCTCGTCGACAAATTTAAAATGGTACAAAATAGAGATACTGCTCTTAAAATTATGTGCTATAGCTCATTGGATCTGGAATGACGTCTAGAAAAATGTGCCAAAATTGTGTTTATATTAGCACATAAAAAATTGCAAGTTATAAACAATTAAGATAAAAAAATGGCATTTCGTTTTTTGCCAATATTTCATAAAATATAAATATTTAAGAAATTTCAAAAAGAAATTTCAGAAAATTTCCAATAAAAACTCCTGATTTCCGGAACTCTATCTCTATTATTTACAATTTTAATTTAACTTATTTTAGGTTGCACGCGTGGCGTCAAAAGCGAGTACGGTACATTAATTAATCTATTTAAGGTATTGAATAAGTAATTTATTCCGGTTGGAAATTTTACTTTCAGTTGATTTTTTAACAAGTTAAACAATTGTTAAAAACCAAAATTTTAAGCGATCTAAATAGTTATCCCAATTGTCCACTAAAAGTCGCGATAGCCGAGTGGTTGGGGTGGTCGGAATTTCGAGTCAAGAGACCCGAGTTCGATCAATGAGTTTTTCAGTACCAATGAGTTTTTCAAAAACTTATGTATGAATTACATCGTTGGCTAGGACATAAAGACGGCGATGGGCTCACCACCTGTCACGTTGTCCCGAAAATATCTTCGGTGGAAGGCGGGTCAAAGGGACTAAATTTACTAGACCTCTGTCTACCCCTGTATTGGGAATTGCGTGAAGATATTTATTTAATTTAATTTTAATTTAATTGTCCACTTGCGGATTAAAGTCATCAAATTTCACTGCTTTTTGTCCATTTTTACACTTTCACTACTCGTCGTCACTAATATGTTTAGAATATTAAATAAAACATCTAGACTGTTCTGATAAATTATATGTCGTAATTATGATACAATTTCCCTTGATATCTGTCATATTCAATGTTTTGTTCTGATTTGAATGTTACTTTCTTTTTTTACTTTCTTTAGTAATAAAGTAAATTTAATAAAGTAAAGTAATTTTTATTACAAATAAAAGTAATGTTTTATTTGTAATAAAGTAAAGGTATTTTGATATGTGGATATATATATATATATATATATATATATATATATATATATATATATATATATATATATATATATATATATATATATATATATATATATATATATATATATATATATATATATATATATATATATATAAAGAAACACAATGCTGCCTGAATTAAGTTTTGCATACAAGTCTCTTTCATAAGAGTGCATAAGAATTATAAAAAAATATACAACATTGGCTCGTTGCAAGGAATAAGATAATAACAACGCGTTGTTGAATTAAAAAGTTTGTTTAGAGCTTACATACATACATAACGGCCTATAAAAGTCCACTGCAGGATTCATAATAAGGATTTGCTATAATCGGTACGCTTGGAAAGCGGATGAGGGAGGGATCGCAGTACCCGGCTCTTTATTCTCATTTGGTATTTTTCAATACAGTTATCCCGCCATTTTACGGTAGCCATTGCTATTTTGAAGGTATTTTCCAATACTCACGGGAGGTAAGGAAATGATAAACTAACATAATTTTGAGCTTATAATGTAAATAAAATAAGAATATAGTTTGTGTATAAGGAGTTTGATACGACACCTGGGTTCGACCCACAGTTCGGTGCAAGAAAATGAACTTAATTGTCTCGACTTTTTCTTCTTCTGTCTACACCAGTATTGTGATTATGTGTGAAAATATTATTTATTTATTCTATTCCGAACCACAAATTTTTCACTACTATTACGGCAATAAAACCCAACAATGCAAATAAATATGAATAATGCGCAAACATTCGCTAGTGTTAGAATATATTATTCTAGGGCGGCATTGAATAAATGATTTCGTATCACGCACGGCCGCAGGTGTCGTATCAAACTCCTTATACACAAACTATATTCTTATTTTATTTACATTATAAGCTCAAAATTATGTTAGTTTATCATTTCCTTACCTCCCGTGAGTATTGGAAAATACCTTCAAAATAGCAACCGTAAAATGGCGGGCTACCGTATGGCTACCGTAAAATGGCGGGATAACTGTATTGAAAAATACCAAATGAGAATAAAGAGCCGGGTACTGCGATCCCTCCCTCATCCGCTTTCCAAGCGTACCGATTATAGCAAATCCTTATTATGAATCGTGCAGTGGACTTTTATAGGCCGTTATGTATGTATGTAAGCACTAAACAAACTTTTTAATTCAACAACGCGTTGTTATTATCTTATTCCTTGCAACGAGCCAATGTTGTATATTTTTTTATAATTCTTATGCACTCTTATGAAAGAGACTTGTATGCAAAACTTAATTCAGGCAGCATTGTGTTTCTTTATGACACTGTAACGCTCTTTAGCGGAAAGTTTCCAAAAATGTAAACACTGGACCTAACCTAACCTAACCTTCTAAAAATCTAAACAATCTGACCTGCCAGTGTAGCGTATAAGAATTAGTAATAAGACACAATCATTCGAACACGAAGAAACCAAGCATTCCCTGGTACTGGTATTTTAAATGAGGATCATTTTTCACCGTAATACTCGAAGTACTTGAACCAGTTCGCTCTAATATTTTGACCTGTTTTCTGACAAACTTAGCAAAGCAGTTAAAAGTTGGTAATTTTCAAATAATAATTCACATACTATGATTATCTTCCATTTTAAGAATATTTAATTCTTCTAAACTTGACATACATTTTAAAAGCAATTTCTCTAAATTACTAGTAGAATCCAAAATAATGCTGTTCATTTTGTAAAAGAGAGTAGTATCGTAAATATTTATCGTACATAAAAACAGGCAATATCGTACATATTTTCTATTTTTACAAAATATACACTCAATCTGGATTCCTCGAGTTTAACTTTTTAGACTATTCTATATATTTTACTCATTTTGAAAATTATAAATTAATCACCGAATGTAGAATAATATAAGTAATTCAAAAAATTAAAAAAAATATCTTCACGCAATTCCCAATACAGGGGTAGACAAAGGTCTAGTCTAGACATTTAAGTCCCCTCGACCCACCTTCCACCGAAGATATTTTCGAGACAACGTGACAGGTGGTGAGCCCGTCGCCGTCTCTATCTCCAAGCCAACGATATAATTTGTACATAGGTTTTTAGAAAAACCCATTGGTACGGCCCCTTGAGAATCGAATTCGGGTCTCTTGACTCGAAATTCCGACCACCCAACCACTCGGCTATCGTGACTTCAAAAAAATTATTAAACTTATATTAATGAAATAAATCAATGAAATAAAAATTATATTAATGAAATAAATCTATTTTAAGATGAGTATAGAATAGGACAATATAAAATACAAAATATTTGCAAAATCCAAAAGTGCACACCTTATAATCTTATTCATTACAATAAAATTGAGATTATTTGTAAATCTGTTAACAGTACATATGATATAAATTTGTAGATACACACGTTTTCATGTGCCATACCTCTCGCACTGTCTTAAACCTTTCAAGGTGTCACTACTGTTGATTTGAGTGCTGATTTAAAGTGAAAAATTTGAATCATAGTAAATAGAGTTAAGGAAATCTGAGTCACAACTATAGTTCTAACTACAACTACATTTAACATCATTTTACATTTAAAAATTTCGAAAATTTAGAGGCTCATTCAATTTATTAAATAATAATTAAACTACATTGAATTATACAATCGAAATAAAAAAGTAATAGGCTTCTATTCCTCAAAATAATGAAGCCTATAAAAAAACTCGATAAGTGAAGTATTTCGCTCGTTGTCGTGACCACAAGATACGGGATCCGCACATACAGACACACGGACGTTAAAAAATATACGCGGAATTTTTTAAAATAGTTTTTTTAGTTCTTTTCTTTTTTTTTCATTTATGAACCACAAAAAGGTTAACAATACATTTTCAAATTACAATAGAGACACAGATAAAAGGAGAATATCATTGTGAACCCAACACTGATGGTCATAACTTTGATTAAAAACAACATTTGATTAAAAGAAGCAAATAAAGGCATGTGTAAACTTAACAAAATATGTAAATTTGAAAGTGATATTAGTGTGAAATATATATATATATAGCAATTATTTCTGTGTGTATGTGTGCATGTGCATGCGTGTAAACATTTTATGTTTGTGCATGTGTATGCTTGCATCCAGTAAGTGAGAAATGTTTATTATATTAAATTATTAAGGTAGTGTATTATCTTACTCCTATAAATACAGGGGCCGTAGGTAAAAATGTCAATTTCATTGAAGAATTTGTTATGAGTGGACAACATACGATTGATGGGACACCTAACTCCAGCATTAGTTCTACATAGTGCGGTAGCAAATAAGTCATGAATACGCGTGGATCGCATGTGTGGCCTTGATGATCTATAATGTGGCCTTGATGATTTATAATCTAATTCATTGGTAAGTTCAATACAATTAAATTTGTTATGGCATATATTGTACAAAATCATTGCATCTAATTGAATACGTCTAGATTTTAAGTCTAACAATTTATATTCATGTAATAAGTTTTTATAAGACAGACGTTTTTTATTGCATTTATAGTCAATATACCTAAGAAATTTCTTTTGTACTCTTTCGATATTGTTTATATAGGTATGGTAAATAGGACTCCAAATAGACACTGCATATTCTAGTTGGGGTCTTACTAGCGATTTAAATAAATACAAATATGTAGTAGGATCATTGAAAAATTCTCCGGAGCGAATAACAAAGCCATACATTTTATACGCCTTATTAACAATATTTTCTATATGTATATCAAAATGTAATTAAGAATCTAGGGTAATTCCAAGATGCTTAACTATGTTGTTTGTTTCAAGAATGGCATCGCAAAGATTATATTGATATGTAACATAATTCTTTTTTTTGGTAAAAGTTATGCTCTTACATTTATTGAGACTAAGTTATAGCTTATTTTCATAGCAGTATGCAGAAAAATTATCAAGATCCTCCTGAAATCTTTTGTAGTCATCTGAATTATTAATAACCGAATAAATCTTTAGGTCGTCTGCATACAGTAAGAAATTACAAAACTTAAAACAGTTGTTGACATCATTTATGAATAACAGAAATAACAAGGGACCTACAATGGAACCTTGCGGTACTCCAGAAGTGATGCATTTATAATTAGATTCATAGCCCTTCAATACAACTTTTTGCGTTATATTAGTTATATATGATTTAAACCAATGCCAAAGATTACCTCTTATGCCATTGAAAGCCAATTTTTCAAGTAGTATTTTATGATTTATCCTGTCAAATGCTTTACGAAAGTCCGTGTAAACGCTATCAACGCGTTTACCAGCGTCAAAAGCTTTAAATAGGTAAGTTACATAAATTATCATGTTAGTTACAGTAGATCTTTGTTTTACGAAACCGTGCTGCTGATTTGTGTACTAGACGCTCGGAAACCTTTGACAGAGTGGGTAAAATAGATATAGGTCGATAATTAATAACATCTTTTTCATGGCCTCCCTTATGTACAGGTACAATTTTAGCTGTTTTCCAGATATCAGGAAATACACCAGCACGTAGACATTAATTAAATATTGTAGTAATTGGCTCACTTATTGATACAGCTGTGGCCTTAAGGAAATAAGCATGAATATTATCAGCTCCTACCCCTTTCATAACATTTAGAGTATTTAAACCTTTCTGTACGTCACTTTTACTTATTACAATATCTGAAGTTACATTAACACTATCAGGAGTTTTCAAATCTAGATTCTTAATATCTTTGATATCAAAACCATCTGTAACTGATGATGGTTCAAATACTGAGTGAAAGTACTCCGAGAAGAGAGAACACATTTCATGCGGATTATTTGTGGTTTAATCCTTATATGAAATTAGATTAGGAAAATCCGCGCAATTCTTTCTATTTTTTATGTAAGTCCAGAAATATTTTATATTAATTTTTATACTACCTTCTAGCCTTCTTAAGTAGTTTAAATAACAACGTCTACTCGCAAGTTTAAAATTCTTTCTATATATCGAGAAAATATTATAATAAGTCTCACTGTTATATTTTTTCGCGTTAATCCAGGCACGATTTTTCTTTTTATATAAATGGATAAGTTCGCGGGTAAACCAGAATGGGTAAGAGGAATAATTGACTATCTTAGTAGGTATATGTCTCTTTATTATTCTGTATAGTACTTCGTAAAAGCAAGAAACCATCTCTTCCACATTTTTGTTTAGGAATAAAGCGGCCCAATCCGTGTTGGATAATTCATCGTTTATGATGTTATAATCTGCATATTGGTAACAATATTTCATATGTGGCGTACTGTCCAGGCATTTGAAGTTATTTTGAAATGGGATGTATATTAAAAATGGTGGGTGAAAATCATCACAGGGTATCAAGGACGATGGTGTGGGCTCTAACCTACAGTCCATAATATTTGTAAGACATAAATCTAAAATTCTGTTATTTTTATTTAGTATTGAGTTTATCTGACTTCAATTATAAAAAGCCATAAAATTAGCAAAACGAGAATGAATTGGGTCATTAGATATGATAGGCTGTGTATATGTGTTATTCCGCTGAATTCGAGGAAGATTAAAATCGCCCACTAAGACAAAGGTCGCATTAGGGTCATGTAAATAGTTTTGTAATATGTTTATAAATGCATTATATACATAAAAACCTTGATTAGGTGGAATATAGACGGCACATATTACTAGAGTGTAATTATTTATTTGCAGATTTACCGCTACGCTACGGGATCGCTACTACCAGATAGATTAGAAGTATGTGATTCGGATACCGGTATCGCACACAGGGAGCGTAATACTGCCACTAACACACCACCACCGTCCATCCTGCCAGTCGCTTTTCGATCTCTATCCATTCTAAACACCTGATACCTAGTGTCAATAAATTCGTTATTAGTGATATCGAAGTGCAGCCATGTTTCAGTTAAAATAATTACGTCATACGTATTGGACAAGATATTTATATACATAGTATGTAATTTCGTTTTTAAACCTCGACAATTGTGATAGTAAATAACTAAGTTCTGACTTTTATACATAATTATTCATAAAAAATATTGACACAAATATATATACGTTATTATGTTTTTTTTATATTGTAAACAACAATGTGACTCATGATGCTACCTATGTCCAAGGAATTAATGCACGAGAAGACATATTTGCCACAAGATAAATACAAACAAAAGATCCACACAGTATTATTATAATAACCACGCATTTTTAAGTCTGCTACCACGTATTTTAAACTATTATGATAAATGGATAATAGGTACAATATATAAAAATAAATAGAAGAAAACCAATGTGCAAAATACACTGCTATAAAATTTTTCGACAACAATTGTTTACATTCCGAGAATATCTTAACAAACACTACAGGTTTACAAGGTTCAATAGATAAGTAACAGTTAATGCGTGCATTGACGTAATTAGCAAAACTGTTCAATACTACCCCCGACCAATATGTTAAAACATTGTTACGCAAGCAAGACACTAATTTAATACAAACAACATTTTTGATGACAGTTATTATAAATGGTATACTTAAAAATATTATAATTAATACTTTAAGATTTGATTTTCTGAACATCGTTTTCAGTGCGTATTGCGATAATAGCTGATGTGTCTGTCTGTCGAACGAGTATTGTGCCGTGTTTAATCCACACATATTTATATTTATGGTTCTTAGCTGCTTCACGACAAATACGAAAAAGTAATTTATTTTTCGGCGTTAAATGCTCGTTCAAGTATACAGTTTGGGGGGTACATGACATCGATAGCTGGTCAGTTTTAACGCCCTTAACCGCCCGTGCTGCGGTTTCTTTTGTGGGTAGGTGTGATAAAAAACAGCTGTGATTTTGTTGCTCTGAATTACTTTTTTTATTAAAACTAAATATTTTTCATATTTAAACTTTAAATAAATTAAATCAGTTATTAACCAGTTTTTCTATGGATGTGTAATATAATTATCCATGTGAACAGCAACTAGAATATACTTGCATTTACCTTCAGTACATCTTATCTAAAGACAATAACAGATTTAGTTTAACTTTTCCACAACTACTACTGCTATCACAATGGCAAATGTCTCCAATGTAGACCACATTCCAAAGGATCTTGAAGCTAGCTGGATGCAAAAGATGTCAGATTTTGAGAACCGGTTAAAGGCGGCATTAGTCCCATCGAATCCAACTTTGGTCCAGCTCAGTCAAGAATTTTATACATTTAAGGATCTTGTAATATGTTATCTCTTTTGCATCATGAGGTTAAGAGATGTGCTAACATTGTTGATGAGTTAGATATGAGGCATCGGAAAAAGTTATTGCTGTTTAATGGAGTTCCCGAAAATCCTACTGTTAATGTTGAGGCCACAATATTAGATCTTGTTCAAAACAAAATGGGTCTCTCACATATTAAAAGCACATCCATTAAGAGATGTTTTCGGTTGGGTTCCCAGACGAATGGGCATGTAAGAGCTGTGCTTGTCCATTTTTGTTCTCATGTTAACAAGTCTGAGGTCTGGAAATTGAAGTCTATGCTGAAGGGGACTCCAGTTACGCTATCTGAATTCCTCACTAAGGTGCGACAAAGTGTCCACAAAAAATCCCGAAAGCATTTTGGCATGAAAAATGTGTGGACGCTCGACGGTGCAATATACATCAAACTTCCCGATAATTCTCGAACTAAGATCTGTACCGAGGAGGAGTTTGATGGGCTGGCTACCACTTGGCCCTCAATTGTTTCTTCTACTGCTAGTGATTCTTCCAATGTCCTCGTCAAGACTTCCACTGGTAAGGTTCCGTCGACAAAGCAAGGCCAAAAACTGATGCGAAATAAACCGCGTTCACCTAGAGATGAAACCAAGAGAACTCGACGTATGCCATCGAAAAAGTAAATAATGTTTTTTTTTTCTCGGATATACTGCGATATATGTACTGCGATAGTAATTCACAAACATTTTAATGTTTTTGTTTTCTTTTGTTTGACACAGAGTAATACATAAATATTTTTAATATCAATTGTCAGTCACAGATTATACTTATCTTTTTACTCAGTATATTATAGCTATGGCTTTAACTCTTTGCCTCTATTGTAATTTTTTCCTTTTTAGTCATTTTAGTATAACATTTTTCGTACGCTTTTTTATATGTATTTTTACAATATTTTACTTATTATTTTAGACTAATTAGTAGTTAGTTTTTTTTTCCTCTGTAATTAAAGGATCAAATATTTTGCTTTGCAAATAGGATATATATTATTAAATAAAATGTAATATTTTTCCATTTGAGCTATTTTCTAATATTCTTTCGGATATGTATGTAGTATTGTGCCTTTGCTTTCTTTTGTTTTATTTTCATAAAAATAAGCATTGTAGTGTTACCATTTTAGACATTGTAAATTAGCATTTTTAATGTTGTTAACAGTTAACTGTTGGGTTGATGCATAGAATAATGATGTTTGCGGTTTTGCATGGATATTTTACAGACATGTTAATTAATTAATCATTTGTGTTTATTGTATTTATTCATATATTTATATTTATATATATATATATATATATATATATATATATATATATATATATATATATATATATATATATATATATATATATATATATATATATATATATATATATATATATATATATATATATATATATATATATATATATATATATATATATATATATATATATATATATATATATATATATATATATTTTTTTTTATTTATAAATAGGTACATATAATTTTATTATTTGAGATATGTCCGATGATGAATCATTTTTTCTGCGAACGACACTGATACTTCATTTGTTTCATGTCATGATCTCTCAAACGATAATACGCTTTCCTACGGGAACAATTGAATTCCATTTTCTCGCCTTTAAGAAATTTTTAAAGTTTGCCATATAAATGCTCAAAGCATTCCGAGACATTTTCTAATTTTGAAGATACATTTTCTTTAAATTGCATCCACGCAATTCTAATATCAGAAACTTGGCTAAAACCCTCATTACTATCAAGCACATATCTACTTCCTGACTTCGTACTTATTCGCAATGATAGGACGGAGAAGGGAGGGGGAGGAGTCGCTATATACCTTAGATCAAATATCCCGTATAAAATGGTTTTAGCCTCTCCTTCTGAATATAGCGCTTCTTCTGAGTTTTTGTTCTTGGAGATTGACATCAGGAGTGTTAGGACGATTTTAGGAGTAGTGTATTGCCCACCTGGCGTGGACTACTTTCCTGTCCTCGAAACTGCCTTGGATAAGATTGGGTCTGAATACGCACACTGCATGATAATGGGCGATTTCAATACAGATTTATTAAGTAATAATTTGCGATCTCAAAAACTTCGGTCTATCATCGAGTCGGTCGATTTCACTATACTTCCTTTAAAGGCAACTCATCGCAATATTACCAGGGATGACTCGTGGATTGACCACATCATTATGGCTTCTCCTGACCGTGTTTATGAACATGGTCAGCTCCCAGCCCCTGGATTTTCTCGGCATGATCTTATTTATTTCTCTTATAAACTTGAACCTCTGAAACACATTCCTACAATTTTAAACGTTCGATCTTTCTCCAACATTAATATGGAAATTCTCAAGAACGACGCCTCTCTTATCGATTTTACCCCTTTGGCTGATGCATCTACAATTGACGACAAGGTTTCTCGTTTAAATAATATAATTATCGAATTGTATGATGTTCATGCACCCAAACACGCGATAAGAGTGAAGCGTTCCCCCGCCCCTTGGATGACAAGAGGCGTAAGAATGGCTATGGCTAGGCGGGATCGGGCCTTCTGTAAATTTAAAAGAGATCGTTCGGACGACAACTGGTCTTACTTTAAATTGTTAAGGAACAAATGCAATCAGATGGTACGAAATGCTAAACGCCGTTTTATTCATGATAACTTATGTTACTCTTCGCCCGCTGATATGTGGAAATTTCTAAAATCTTTAGGCATAACCAAGCCTCATTTATCGGACTGTGGGTCTTTCTCTCTTGATGACTTAAATCGTCACTTTGTCTCCACTCCTTCACTTGACCCTGTAGTCCGTTCTCAAACAATAGCTTCTATTGAGTCTTTGGGACCACTTTCTATCCCTTTTTTTGAGTTCTCACCTGTAACTCAAGATGAAATTATGAAGGCAGTGTTAGCAATCAAAACCAAAGCTGTGGGTTGTGACGAGGTAAGTAAGCATATGTTGAACTTGATACTTGACTACCTTCTTCCTGCGATTACACATATAATAAATTACTCTCTAGACACAAGTCAGTATCCAAGCTTATGGAAAAAAGCTTATGTAAAACCCCTTCCCAAAACACCTAATCCTGTGTTACCAACTCATTATCGTACAATTTCAATTCTCCCAGTTCTATCTAAAATTTTGGAAGCCTGTGTTCACAAGCAAATTTCTACATTCATAACAAGATATAACCTATTGGATATGTATCAATCCGGGTTTCATTCTAGACATAGTACCACCACTGCTCTCCTTAAAGTCACTGATGACATAAGGGAAGGAATGGATGAGCAGAAATTAACAGTGATGGCACTTGTCGACTTTTCAAATGCTTTTAACACAGTCGACCACGATATCCTTATATCCTACTTAACTTACCTCAGATTTTCATCCTCAGCTTTGGAATGGTTTTCATCCTATCTTCGCGGCCGGCAGCAGTCAGTACGCGTAGGTGAGCAATTTTCTGCTTGGACTGACTTGCAATCTGGCGTGCCGCAAGGCGGTATACTCTCTCCAATTATTTTTTCATTGTTTATAAATTCTATTACTTCCGTTGTCAACTGTTCGTACCATCTGTATGCTGATGATCTGCAGCTCTAAATGCAATCAAGCGCAAATGAGCTTAATAATGGCATTTGTAGTCTAAACCAAAATTTGGATGCTGTTAGAGATTGGTCCTATAGGCATGGCATCTCAGTTAATCCTGCTAAATGCAAAGCAATGGTTGTGGGTAGTCCAAGGATGCTGGCCAAGATTGATTATGTAAATCTCTCTCCCGAATTTTTTAATGGTGTGTTGATACCATTCAGTAGTTCCACAAAAAATCTTGGCTTGCATATGGACAACACCTTAAATTGGGTTACTCAGGTTACTGAGACTAGCCGTAAAGTCAATGCCATCTTGCGTTCTCTTTATCGTTTAAAACATTTTTACCTTTCAAAACAAAGCTTATGCTTGTTCATTCTCTAATACTTCCCATTATTGATTATGCAGATGTGTGCTACCCCGATCTATCCCAAAACCTTCTCAACAAATTGAAGCGCCTTCTTAACAGTTGCATAAGGTTTATCTTCGGTCTACGTAAGTATGATCATATATCCTATTATCGTTCTAAGCTTAAATGGCTCACCATACGTCAAAGGCGTAGCTCCAGAATTTTATTAGTATTGTATTCCATTTTAAATGACCCAATGTCCCCATCCTATCTTAGGAATAACTTTGAATATCTTCATTCTACCCATGACCTGGTACCACGTTCTTTAAATTGTCTCAAAATTCATATTCCACAGCATAGTACTGTATTCTTTAGCTCCTCTTTTACTGTCCAGTCCACGCTCCTCTGGAACGCTCTTCCTCCTGATGTCAAGAAAGCTCCTAATAAACATTCTTTAAAAAAAAATGGTTCGTGAGTATCTTCAGAAAAGTGATTCAGGCTGAGAAATTGAATTTTTTTTTATTATCTTCTCAACGTTATGTACTTTTATTATTAGTATAGTAGTTATTTGTGTAGGTATGTGTTTGTATGTATATGTATATATAAATATATTTATATGTGTATGGTATGTGTATATTTATAATAAATAAGTATCTGCGTATATATCTATTATATATTATATATTAAGATAATTATACCCACTTAACACACCTGCCGTTTATTCTCTGTTTCGCCCAGGGTTGACTGGTAGAGAATGCTATAAGGCATTAAGTCCACCCATTGTTACCATTTATTAAGTGTCAATAAAGTATAAATAAATAAATATGATATTATTACGAATTATTTTAGACGTCATCCTAACGATAACGTTTTTTGGGTGTGTATTCTTTTTATCTATATGCGGCACACGATGGGCTGACACGATGTCGGAAGGGTTTATCGGATGTTTGACAACACTGCCAATTTTTCCAATAGTTTAATTAAGTTTTCATCGCGACGTTCCGGTAGGTTAGCGATTTCAATGTTGTATTGTCTGGCTTGTTGCTCCATTATCTCAATTTTAGTACTTAGCGAGGCAACCTGAGTACAAACGCCATCAATACATGAGGACTTTCCTTCCACTGACTTCAAACGGGTTTCAAATGAATCTTGCCTATTATTTACGAAAGTTAAAGATTTTTGTATGTCATCTAAACGTGTATTCAACTGATTCAAGGTATCGTAAATAGACGTAGTTATTTTACATATATGCTGCTCCAGAACAGCATCAATTACGTTTTTTATGGTATCGGTGATAGTAAGATCCAAGTTGTTTTTCCGTGAGCTGAATTGTTCGTTTATTTTTAATTCAGCGATCTTCAAAATTTCTTCGTCTAGGTTATGCTGCTTCCGTTTATGTAAGTTAACAAAAGATTCGCGATTGCTGTTGGTAGGTCAGGGTTTGAAGAATAATATTTATCTTGATTTGGTGGTGAACGCTGCATGATTAACTGTTATAATAAACTGTATTAAATTATAATAAACTGTATAATAAACTGTTGTAATAAACTGTTTCGTACACACACTAATTAGCACGTAACACACTTCACTATCCTACACAACAGAAGTGTTTGAGAAATTTGATAATATTAGTTCACTCTGATTAGAAGTTAAATATTGTGCGTGAATTAAGTCGTTTAAAATTTTATACGATTACTACGTTTACACGCAGTTGTGTAAAAAAAAACGCAGGCAATGAGCTCCAATGACGCATTTTTAATTAATAAAATAAATCAAAAATTATTGAGTGTCGGCTAACTTAGTTTTCATAAATAAAGTACGGTAGATTATGTTTACGATGATTTTGTAGATTAAATAAATTACGAAAAAAAAATTATTAAAAAAATATCGACCATCGATATCGCCACTCCAATAATGAACGATTGATACGTCGTCCAAAACATTTTAGTAACAAATAAAAATAAATAAATATTTTCACGCTATTCCCAATACAGGGGTAGACAGAGGTCTATTCTAGACCATTAAGTCCCTTCGACCGAAGATATTTTTGGGACATCGTGACAGGTGGTGAGCCCGTCGCCGTCTGTATGTTTTTGAAAAACCCATTGGTAAGAACCTGCCACCTGGGGATCGAACGACCACCCAACCACTCGGCTGGGTGTTAAATTTTAGTAATAAATATCGATATATCTATATATCGATATTTTATTAACAGTCCTAGTTGGTGGCAGCACTATACATGTACATGGTGATCGGTTCGCGCGCTTAGAGAGATTTGATACCGGCATTTTTTTTAATATTAAGGCTTTTTAATTAACCATGAACATCAGTAACTCATAATTGGTTAAACTGTTTCATTACATATTCTTGAACTTTTATTATTGTCTGGACTGTAATTGGTGTGCTTAACGCCCGCTTTGTTCGACGGTGAATAGTTTCGAATTCTGGTGAATGCTTCTGGGTGCGATGAAGATATACCTAGTCAAGCTGCTCTCCCTTGCATGGACATATAGGCGCTATTGACCAAGTAAGTGAGTTTTGCTTATCTTTGTTACGGAAGGAAGATTCCAGCTGCAATAGGCTTATACCACCGACGGACGTTTGATATCTATTTCAAAGTCCAACAAAAGGAAGAATATTATTTCTTTGGTCATTCGAGCCTGAATACTTTTGTAATCTACTCCATTAAATATAAAATGTTAAATTAATTAGTGTATTTTATTCTATGTTATAAACACTTTTTATGTTGTATAGTATATTATGTGTGAATTATATTTTATGTCACTATATGCCCAATTGCAATTATAAATATAAGCAAGAAATATTTATAACATTGTCATATTGGATTACATTTGCCATAATTTATTACAATTGTTTCGCGCCATATGCGATTTGGCGCTCAATTCGTCTTGCGTATTTTGTTTCTATATTAATTTTACTATCCCTCGGTAACATTTAATCTGATAGAGGGCGCTAGTTTTATTTCCAATTTGTTTTTAAGTATTAATATTTTTAAGTGTGTGTGTGTGTGTGAGAGTGTGTGTGTGTGTTTAAGTGTTTGGTATTAGGTAAGTATTAATGTTTTAATAAAATATTGAATGATGTATTGATGTATGTATGATGTATATTAAATATTCAATTTGTTAAATATTCTTGATAGATTTGTTCCAATGGTGTGTCCAAATATCTTCGGTCGAAGGGAATTAATGGTCTAGAATAGACCTCTTACTACCCCTGTATTGGGAATAGCGTGAAAATATTTATTTATTTTTATTTATTACTAAAATGTTTTGGACGATGTATAATTTTGAGAGTTAAAAATAAATTTAAATATTATTTGGAGTATAAAGGAGTATAAAAGTATGCCGCCAACCTTTTTTGTATTGCCAGTATTTGAATTAAATATTTCCTAAATCTTAAACATTATAAATATTTTGCACATAGTGTAATTAATAATTTACAACGTTTTTTCTATTAACTATTCAAATTCACAGTTGTAAGAATATACATTTCTTTATCGAAGGTCATTCTTTAATCTACCACCGTTTCGTAATGAAGTTCCTCTAACGGAGAAGAAACAGGCAAAAGAAACTCCGTGGGTATCAGCTTTTTCGGTTTTATCTTTTTTTTATAATATATACATGTAATGTGATATTATCTAGAAATAGCTTGGGAGCGATCACCTCATTCCCAGGGGTTACTGTCATTAATATATTCATTTATATTATAATAAACCTTGTAAAGTTTGTCTTTAATAAATTTCTTAAACCTGTTAATAGGCAGGCTTTGCACATTTTGTTGTAGAAGCGTATACACCGCCCTATGAACAATTGACGATTTTACCGTTAATTGGAATTCAAAATTCTTTTATGCAATTCCACCATTCACTTTAATTTTAAAATAAAATAAATAAATATCTTCACGCAATTCCCAATACAGGGGTAGGCAGAGGTCTTGTCTAGACAATTAAGTCCCTTTGACCCACTTTCCACGGAAGATATTTTCGGGACAACGTGACAGGTGGTGAGCCCGTCGCCGTCTTTATATCCTAGCCAACGATGTAATTCGAACATAAGTTTTTGAAAAACTCATTGGTACTACCACCTGGGGATCGAACTCGGGTCTCTTGACTCGATATTCCGACCACCCAATCACTTGGCTATCGTGACTTTCTGGGGTAATTTTAAAATGCTTGCGAAAAATTATAGATTACAAAGCTACCGGCATCCTAGTCTGTCCCTATTGGCCCGGCCAAGCTTGGTTTCCACTGCTTACCAGAATGCTTATCTCAGAAATAATTTACTTTAAACCTGATAAAAAAAATATATAAAATAAAATATCTTCACGCAATTCCCAATACAAGGGTAGACAGAGGTCAAGTCTAGACAATTAAGTCCCTTTGACCCACCTTCCACCGAAGATCGGGACAACGTGACAGGTGGTGAGCCCGTCGCCGTCTTTATGTCCAAGCCAACGATGAAATTCGTACATAAGTTTTTAAAAAACTCATTGGTACTGCCACCTGGAGATCAAACTCGGGTCTCTCGTCTCGAAATTCCGACCACTCAACTACTCGGCTATCGTGACTATGATCACTAATGATAATCTTATTCCACACATATTGAAGAAACTGAAACCTTACGTGAAGTGACATAAGGTTTCGGTTGGGAAATTTCGCTCCCTGTTTTCGAAACCATTTTATGTATTATTGAAATCGGACTAGTAGATTTCAGAAATTACCCAAAAAAAATCTTTTGTTTATAATATTAGTTTAGATATGGAATAGATAGTACGCTTAGTACGCTTGGTATATACATTAATATTTTTTTTTGTTTTTATATGCAAACGAATTTTCGGTGATATGTTGCCTATTACTACTAAAACATATGCTTAAAAATTTATTTTATAAGAAAACTATAGATGTAGGTGAAGTAAGTGATAACCGTCGTCCATGAACATAGGCATCAAAGTACTTCACGTACTGAACAAAAAACAGAACCGTCTACTTTACTCATATGTTCTGCAAGGCTGTATGATACTACAAATGCAATACTTTCAGCAGCAAGAGTTTCCACTTGATTCAACTACATGGGAAGACTTCAAAACATTCTGAGTTACTACTAACTCAAAGACTTGTAGAATGTTGCTGGGTCCTGCCTATGCCTCTCTTGTAAGAATTTGCCATAATCTAAATAAATCTGAGTGAATTGACCATTACTTGAGATGGTTACCCCGCCATCTATCCGAAACCAACCAACAACAAATAAACCAACAAATATACCGGTTTGCTTAATTTTGATTTCAGTTCAATGGATTTTTCTGTATGTGGTATCTGATTAATTTGGTCTGGTTTGGTAACATTTTATTACTGCTTATATTTAATAATAATAAATAAATACATAGATAGATAGATAGTGACACTATCACATACATTGCTCTGTTCCCAAGGTAAGCGCCTCAAGCACTTATATTATGGAATCAAAAATGAAAAAAAAAGTGTTACAATAGCCGAGTGGTTGGGTGATCGGAATTCGAGTCAAAAGACCCGAGTCCCAGGTGGCCGGCTCGTACCAATGGGTTATAGAAGACGGCGACGGGCTCACCGCTGGTCACATTGTCCCGAAAAATGTCTTCGGTAGAAGGTGGGCCGAAGAGACTTAATTTTCTGGGGAATGTATCCCCGGTAATGGCGTGAAGATGTTTTTTTATTTATTAAATCATATATTTTATATATAGAAATGACAAAGGTACCACAAACACAAAAACCCGAGAAAATGTTGTGTTTTCTACATTAACCCGACCGGGAATCGAACCTGGTACCTCAGAGCAGGTGACACTATGAAAAACGGTGTGTACGCCACTTGTGCACGGACCTCCGAGGATGGTGGAGCTCCTGCTACACACGGAGGATATTTAAGATATTATTTACGCGGTAAACATAGTGTTCTTGAGCTCTTACAGAGGCAAGCTTTGTATTAAGTTATTGCAATTTTGCAATAAACCAATCCAATTCATGCAATGTGTGTAGCGTAGAGAGCAAAGTAAGCACGATTTTCAGGATTTTTCTGGATTTGTATGTATATAATACGAACAAGTAAATTAAAAAGATGACTCTTGCTTTGAGAACACTATCTACGAAATAAAATCCTTCGGATTTGTTGACTCATTTCATTTTACAGGAAAAGCTGTCAGTCTACATTTCTCCTTTGTCAGTGACAGCCTTACCCTTTTATTTATGTTTTATTAAGCAAGCCAACCTGCACTTGGGTTTAGGTGAGTAAAAGGAAATTTCATTTATTTATTTCTACTTCGAAATATCGGGGCAGACCGCTTTCATTTGTACCCTCGAATCGCTAAGTGGACACCCTTAAGTGCTGTTTGGTCAGGAGGGATTTACCTTTGCTCTTTTCGTTTTATCCTTCATCCCACTCAATCAAGCATGGCTTCATACTTGAAGCGATTAAATCTTCATTTTGTATTAAGTTATTGCAATTTTGCAATAAACCAATCCAATTCATGCAATGTGTGTAGCGTAGAGAGCAAAGTAAGCACGATTTTCAGGATTTTTCTGGATTTGTATGTATATAATACGAACAAGTAAATTAAAAAGATGACTCTTGCTTTGAGAACACTATCTACGAAATAAAATCCTTCGGATTTGTTGACTCATTTCATTTTACAGGAAAAGCTGTCAGTCTACATTTCTCCTTTGTCAGTGACAGCCTTACCCTTTTATTTATGTTTTATTAAGCAAGCCAACCTGCACTTGGGTTTAGGTGAGTAAAAGGAAATTTCATTTATTTATTTCTACTTCGAAATATCGGGGCAGACCGCTTTCATTTGTACCCTCGAATCGCTAAGTGGACACCCTTAAGTGCTGTTTGGTCAGGAGGGATTTACCTTTGCTCTTTTCGTTTTATCCTTCATCCCACTCAATCAAGCATGGCTTCATACTTGAAGCGATTAAATCTTCATTTTTATTGTTAAATACATTACATCTCTTTTTCCTTGAATATTTCCTTATATAAAAGGCTTGATCTCGTGTACAAAATATTACATAGTTAATTTTTATTTGCTTGTTTGATTATGTCATGAAATGATGACGTTCTCTATGTTAAAGAAGATAAGGATGATTTGGGAACTCTGGCATTTACCTCAAGTCGGCACATAACTTACACATTCTTATGTCAAAGAGGATGTAACCAGCATGTTATGTACATCGCCGCCTTTTTTTTTATTTTAGGCAAATAACTTTTTCCTTACGTCCTTTTACAATGTTAACTGTTTTATAATGTAAACGAAAAAAATTGCTTTTTTTTTTCAATACTTTGTTTATTATAATATGATAAATGTATGTAAATATATAATTATAATATTATAAATATATATTTATAATAATATACAACTGTTATCCCGATAGTAGTAGGTGCAACAGGAGTTGTAGCCAAAAGCATTAAAAAGTACATAGATAAATTATACACATACATAGATATCAGCATCCTTCAGAAACCAGCAGCCATACACTCATCAACCATTCTTAGCAAAGTATTAGGAGATACAGTATTTGTACACAACATACAAGATCAACACACTCAAAATACGCAAAACACATTAAATACGCAACATTCACTTACTACCCAACAGACATCCAGTACTCGCACATTAGACCATTCAAACACAATACATTCATCTAACATACAACAGTCAACAGACACTCGCCCAAGGAGGAACCGCAGAAACAGAAGATCAAATCGCACACAACAAAAAGCAGATACACACTGAATGCATATAGTACTTAATTATACATATAATACATCTTTTAAAGGGGTTAACGTGTAAATATCTTTTTTCCTGTGGGTTACGGGACGGGATATTTACTGAAATTCGATGTAAATCGTGAAAGTGAAAACAATAATATATAATAAAATATAATATTATAATAATATATTATTACTAATATTATAAACTTTATGTTTCGATTTCAAAATTCTTTTGCGTTTTAGCATTTATTTGCAACAAACTTATCAGGCTAAGACCGATAAGATATTTCTTTTAAAATAAAACGATTTTTGGATTTTATCGCGTTTTTAATTACACACTATTTTTATTTCCCGACGTTTCGGATGCTTTACAGCATCCGTGGTCACGGGGGGACTGAGGTCTTGAACATCCGCGCTGTCACAGCTACCTTCGGCTACCGTCAACTTTATTCATTAATTTTGGATCCGATTTACGCAGAATGTGTTCACTGTATCTTGAGGTCTCGCAATGGTCTTGGATTTAATTTTATTAATGACTGGATCCCAAGCAGGTGGTAGTACCCAACCATCTTCTCTATTGAAATTAGGATGTTTTTTTTTAAATTTCAATAGCCTCACGGATCGTCCTGGGTAGGAATTGGTGTTCTTTCGCGAGGATATGTGGCTTGTCAAATCTGATATAATGTTTGGGCCCATCTAGAATGTGATCACAGGCGGCAAACTTCCTAGAGCATCTATGTTTAACATCAGCTATGTGTTCTTTAACACGAGTTTTAAGAACACATAGCTGATGTTAGCCCGTGACCACGGATGCTGTAAAGCATCCGAATCGTCGTGAAATAAAACAGTTTGTAAAAACTAATTAAAAACGCGATAAAACCCGAAAATCGTTTTATTTTAAATGTGTAGTATTCGCGTAAATACAAGAAATCATTAATATACTTCTTTTTTTTGAATAGTAAACGCATAACTTTTTACGTTCGTTGTACTTTTATATTGTTTGTGAATATGATTTTTATTTCACTGGTGTAAGAATACTAATACTGTAGAGAGAAAAGCAATACTTATAGTATTTTTGACAACTTCTGACGACCTCCGTGAAAGAAGTAGTTTAGTTAGTTTTTAGTACACGCCAGTTTTCATGATATCGCCATCTCTAAGTTAGGAGTATCGAATGGGTCGTTCCACAGTTGTTACTGATTCCACAACTCAAGTTCTTTAGCAAATTACTTTGGGATTAGAGCAATTCATATGATTTAGTTTCTATCTTTTTATTCTTCTATTTAAAAAGAGTTAAAAAAATTATTAATTCTATGAGCTAATATAAAAAAATTAATATAAACTAATATAAGCTAATATAAACAATATTATAAACTTTATTTTTTGTTTTAATTTAAAAGTATTCTTTTGTAAAATATGATTTTTATAAATATGAGCGAAAAACGTTCTTACTGTTTGGCAAAGACTTAAGAGACTTCTATGATGTATGTTGGTTTCTCTTGAGTAGGATTTTCTTATAACTAATATATTATACTATTCGATTACCACAAAACATTAAACATACAAAGAAGTTTTGTTGAAACGTGTACTATTAATTCTTTATATTACCAGCGGGCCCGTCAGACGAAGTTCTACCCTAGACGACATATTAAAGTTCACGGCAGGATAAAGACTTCACGTAAGGGTGAATTTGCCATGATCGCTGCGCGAAAACGCGTGTTACATTTATACCTATTATTTAAGTTAGACCTACGAACCGACTCATTGTATTGAAACTCCTAATAAAAAATATGATAACAATCATAGATAAAATACTACGGTTCGAACCATACATTTTGGTGCGACTAAAGTGTAAAAATTAAATCCAACTTATAACATATTAAAAAGGCGATGGTAGAAGTAACGTAATAAAATACAATTTCGGTTCTCAAATCTTTATTTAAAATTTTAATTGATGTTATAAATGTATATGTGTATAACCGTGTGGTAACGGTGTAAGAATGTTGCCACTCCCATTCATCCCGTGGCTGTCATAAGAGGGGACTAAGGGAAAGAGCCTAGAATATCCTAATAGCAACCGATAGATGGCGGATCTCTAAATATGTCAGACCATAATAATCAGACCAAAATTCTGCGGTACGAGTGGTCTGGTACTGCGATCGCCAATCCGCCTGCCAAGCGTGGCGATTATGCCAAATCCTCCCCATGGGAGAGGCCTATGTCCTGCAGTGGGCTTTATAGGCCGTTATGTATGTATGTATGTGTTTATTTAATCTAATACGCCGACGATATCGAAGTAACGTGGCGAAATGTTCACCACCAAAATTCTTAATACTGGAAGGTTTTTACCTCCTTTACTAGATAAAATGATAAACTGCGAGGACGTCGTAATAACCTCGTAACCTCGTCACGTTGTTCCAAATGAAAATGTCTTCGGTAGAAGGTCCTCTGTCTACACCTGTATTGGGAATAGCGTGAAGATATTAATTTTATTTATTTCTAAATTATTAAATTGAAAGTGACGATATAACTTAACGTAGAGCTGAAAGTGATAAACATGCAGGCGAGGACAAAAATTCATAATTATCACACATGTATTTGCAGGATTCGAACCCTTTCAATAATCATTTCAACCAGTATATATATAAAAATAATTTCATACGTACATTCAAATATCTTTACATAATAGCTGCCCCCGCGGCTTTGTCCCCGATTTAACACTTAACGCAGAACTCTAATTATTTTTCTAAAATAAAAATAGTTTAAGTTATTCATTTAAGCATCAGTTATCTGACAGTAAAGTTCTTGATAAAATAGTTCCAGCCCTTTCCAAGATTAGCCGGAACAATGAGACAGATAGAGAAACCTTTATTTTTTATGTAAGTACCATTTCCTAGTATAACCCGCCATAGTATAAAGCAGACTGTAGTTTAGCAGACAATTTTTAATAAATCTATCGTTGAAAAATAAATAAATATCTTCACGTAATTCCCAAGTGGTAAGGCCGTCGCCGTCTTTATGTCCAAGCCAACGATATAATTCGTACATAAGTTTTTGAAAAATCCATTGGTACGAGCCTGCCGCCTGGGGATCGAACTCGGGTCTCTTGACTCGATATTCCGACCACCCAACGCACTCGGCTACCGTGACTTTTTTTTATAGAAAAGGGAGGCAAACGAGCAGGTGGCACACGTGATGGTAAGTGATTACCGCCGCCCATGAACACCCGCAATACCAGAGGCATAGCAGATGCGTTGCCTCCCTTAGAGTGCCCCCCCCCCCCAGAATTGGGGAGGAGGGTGGACCACCGGTTACCTGCACTCACCAGACGAAACGCAGAAGATTGTTAGACTTCTACTACACGCCGGTATTCTGTGAGGTCGTGGTACTTCCCCGGTCGAGCCGGCCCATTCAAGCAACAACAAAAGCTGATGCGTGGCTCTACCACTGTAAAACTTCCTTACGTCTGACTTCCTTAGCTTCAAAGTTGTATTTCTAATTAGGTTTTAGTTTCTTATAAAAATAGTATTCGATACATTTAATTGAAGTTTTTTTTTACAATTAGTTGTTCGTTTTTATTGATTATTAATGTTGTTGTTATTTTATAAGATTGTTGTTTGCACCTGTAATTGAAGTGACACTTATCTTTCTTTGTAGTTGTGTTAACTGTTGTACTGCTTCTGTTAGTGTACACTTTGTTGGTGCAAAGTAATTATTTTGTGAATTTTAAACAGTACTATTTTAAAAGGATTTTAGATTGTTAAGCTCAAGGTAATTGTTACGAATACGATGCAATTTTTCTATCTTTAATATTTAAATGTACCAATAAATTAAAGTGAAAGAAACTAACAACTACTACTACGCTATTGCGACGAACCGATGTTTTCAACCGCCGAGCGACAAGTGACCTCTCCTGATTTATTCACAAAATGTAGTGTGCAGTGTCCTCAGACCATCCGAAGAAATTATAATGACCGAACAACCACAAAATCTAAAAGCCTTTCTAAGATAAAAATTACCTAATTTGACTAAAACCAATCATGTATGTGTGTTATACACATTTCTGGTTGTAATAGTCAGTAGACTTAACTGTGTATCAGACACATAGATGTGATCTTTAATAGATTTTTATTCAGATGTTATTGGCAAGAACTTAACTTAAACGAATTTTTAGCTTAATGAGTTGAATATATGTCAATAATAACATGTACATGTACAATAGTAATCTATCTTGAAACTGATCGACAGGAAAATTTCCTGAAAATAACAGTATTCATTCATTCAGTAACTATTATGTTGTCATTTTTATGAGCAATGTTTTCTATCTGTCCATATGTGGGATTTTGATTAACAACAAACACCAAAAATGAATTTGAAAATCAGCAAGATCAATATTAAAACAAAGATAAAACATGAACATGGAATTGTTTTAGACTCGATTATTAAATCTTGTCAAGACTTACCGTTGATATAAATAACAATTATACGTATTGGCTTAATGTGAACAAATAGATACATCAATATAGAACTTTAATGTCATATTATACGGCTTAATCTCAGCCGCTGAAATTCACCATCGAACTTTACGGCAAAGTCAAAAAGGTGTTCATGGGCGGCGGTAATCACTTACCATCACGTGAGCCACCTACTCGTTTGCCTCTCTTCCCAATAAAAAAAAAGAAGGAAGAAGAGTGTTTTGGAATACATAGTAGAAAATTATTTTGAGAGCGGAGTTGAAAAGAATGTACTTAGATATTCAAATCTATCCTTCAATTAATGTAGAGCATTGGGATTACATAAACAAGTAATCCCAATGCTCATAATATCATAAGGGAGGACATAAACAAAACTTCTGTTTATAATAATTTCATTATTTTTTTCTGGTACAAACTGGACAGAATATTGACTAATTTACTACGTTGAGTACAATATTCAGACCATTCTAAGAATTATAAAAGAAATTATAATGACCGAAAAACCACAAAATCTAAAAGCCTTTCTAAGATAAAAATTACCTAATTTGACTAAAACCAATCATGTATGTGTGTTATACACATTTCTGGTTGTAATAGTCAGTAGACTTAACTGTGTATCAGACACATAGATGTGATCTGTAATAGATTTTTATTCAAATTATTATTGCCAAATGTTATTGGCAAGAACTTAACTTAAACGAAGTTTTAGCTTAATGAGTTGAATATATGTCAATAATAACATGTACATGTACAATAGTAATCTATCTTGAAACTGATCGATCAGAAAATTTCCTGAAAATAACAGTATTCATTCATTCAGTATCTATTATGTTGCCATTTTTATGAGCAATGTTTTCTATCTGTCCATATGTGGGATTTTGATTGACAACAAACACCAAAAATGAATTTGAAAATCAGCAAGATCAATATTAAAAACAAAGATAAAACATGAACATGGAATTGTTTTAGACTCGATTATTAAATCTTGTCAAGACTTACCGTTAATATAAATAACAATTATACGTATTGGCTTAATGTGAACAAATAGATACATCAATATAGAACTTTAATGTCATATTATACGGCTTAATCTCAGCCGCTGAAATTCACCATCGAACCTTACGGCAAAGTCAAAAGGTGTTCATGGGCGGCGGTAATCACTTACCATAACGTGAGCCACCTGCTCGTTTGCCTCTCTTCCCAATAAAAAAAAGAAGGAAGAAGAGTGTTTTGGAATACATAGTAGAAAATTATTTTGAGAGCGGAGTTGAAAAGAATGTACTTAGATATTCAAATCTATCCTTCAATTAATGTAGAGCATTGGGATTACATAAACAAGTAATCCCAATGCTCATAATATCATAAGGAAGGACATAAACAAAACTTCCGTTTATAATAATTTCATTATTTTTTTCTGGTACAAACTGGACAGAATATTGACTAATTTACTACGTTGAGTACAATATTCAGACCATTCTAAGAATTATAAAAGAAATTATAATAAATAAATAAATATAAATATAAATAGATATCTTCACGCAATTCCCAATACAGGGGTAGACAGAGGTCTAGGAAATTTATATAAAAATACTAAATCTTAATGATTGATTCACCATCTCGGTCTCAATTAATAATGTAATAATAATTGAACTACAAGTGAGTTTGTTTCATCAGTCTATTACAATTTGAATGTTTTTTCACACAATGTAAATTATAAATACATAGTATGGAAATAAAGCTTGAAATGTGTCCGAACCGGTAGCACATCGGCGGACATATGTCGGGTCGTGTTTAGTGCTCGACATGTCAACCATGGCTCTGGGTAAGCCTCTTCTGCAGCCATAAAAAACGAGGAGGGTAAAATATTCATTTTATTCTTTAATATGAATATTTTACCGCAAATTACCGAACTTTGCTGCTTGGTAACGGCAAAAGAATATATCACGCCCTATCTTCCTATGAATTACATAATGGTAACTAACAGATGGCGGGATAAATCATCTCCAAAATACGAGATTAAAATTAAAAAGGTCGATGGTAGTCTAAGGTTGAAGATATCTGCTAATACAATCACCAATCTGCTTGCCAAGCGAGACGATTCAGGCAAACACTGAAAGAGTCCAGAAAAGTTTATGTCCTATAGTGGATGTTTACGTGCCTTCAAGTGGATAAATATATAAATATGTATTAAGGTCGTAGGTGAAAATGTAAGGTTCTCGTAACACATTAGCACCAGTTCCATCTTTATATTCAAGGCCTTACCCTAGTGAGAAACCTGAAGAGTCCAATGCTATTGGCAAATGCCATTGGCGAGTTAGAGTAAAATAAATACGCATAGAGTTTTCAATGCAATGAATGTCTAAAAAAAATAACAGACAATATCTCTATTTATTCAAAGGACTACTAACTTGATGTACTTACCCTAAGACCCCAAAGTTGAGTAATAGGTTTCTCAACACTGTTTTGCGTGCCTGCCCAGCCAAAAATGAAACTGCATAGCGACTTCTAAATAGTTATTTGCTGAACAAAAGTGTCCATCTCCCTCCAGGTAACTAAGAAAACCGCAGTATTGGGTACCTTGTGTCTAAGATGTCATATAAAGGTCTGTTCAACTTAATTTTTTGATATGAGAATGGCTGTTATTCATGTTAATAATAATAAAAAAACATTAAGTAGTGCTTATAACAATATTTCATTTAAATTAATGAATAACAAATTTTGCTTAGAAAGTTATTTTGTGTTTTTTTCAAGGCAGTTAAATTTTATTTAAAAAAGTTTTTGTTTGTGCGTAAATGATTTTTTTCAGTCCTGTCTCCTATCCAAATAAACTGGTAACCTAAAACAAGTTCAGCTCGTTTAAATGAAAAAAATTTAAATGAAATATATAAAAAATACAAAAAAATAAAGTTTAAATGAAAATAATAAAACTATATTTACATGTACATATCTTCTCGTACTCCGAAAAATGAGTTAGTCAGAGGTCTGGACAGTTTTATTCCTTTCATAGGGGATTATTTTAGGATAGCGTGAGAGTTCGTGAACCTGTAAAAAATTTCATCGGTATGAGTCTTCCTCCTGGGGATCCAACTTGAGTATACTGATTCGAATTCCAATCTCCCAACCACTCGGCTGTCATGTGTTTTTTAGGTACAAAAAAATCTTTATTTTATTCAACGCAATAAAAAGGTTTTCTTTCATGGGCGTGATCCACCATTTCAAATGGTGCGTTTTCACAACTGAGGACTAAGATGGAATTCTTCATGGCCCATGATTACACTGGCTCTCTATACCCTTAAAATCTATTTTGCGACAAAACTACTACTAAGGGTGTGGTACTGAACCTCTGACTCGAATGACCCAAATGATTGAGTGACCCAAACGAGTGTACAACCTTCAACGTAGTGAATATATACTCTGTGGTATCTACCTTTACGAGATAATTTGTAAGATTTAAGTTATATCTTATATCTTTTATTTTAACAAAAATATTAATTCCATTATTTCTCCAGTATGTCTAATGTCGTTTTACAGATCCATACCAAATCAACATTAGTATTTTGAATCGCTTATTTCAGGGCCTCTTTTTCATTACTGACGTCGGTGAAGTACAACTTTGCTATCTAGTGATTTATGCAATTCAAAAGCATCTGCGCTTACATTTATTTAGCTTTGAATAAATGTCAATATCCGCTTACATGTTTTTTGAAATGCGTTAAAACTAGAAAAGAGAAAATATATTTTTCGTTTATGACACTAACAAATTTTATATGCCACTCCATCTTTATTTCTATATAGCCAGTCCATTGCCACTTCAGTTGGCTCATTTTTATTACTAATTCAAACTATTTAAATTACGTTGTAAAACCGTTTTATTGGATACATCCCTTATATACAAAATTTTGTTCGGAAGACCATGTTTTTTACATTTATAGAATGTGGTTATCAAAGCTCAGCCCTACATTTGCAATACTCGAGAGGCTGCAAGTGCGATGACAGCCTTTTATGAAGGAATAAAACCTATATTTGGCGAGAGCGTGGAGGTATTTTAGTTTATTTTGAAACAAAATGCTAGAGATTGTAAACTAAAAAAAGGATACTGACAAATGAACTAATATTCTCTCAATAGTACGACTTTGTAGTTAAAAGTTTCCCAACTACCTTTTCAAGTTTAAATTAATCGAACTATCAACGACCGAGCAACTTCATGTCGTTTTCGCGGGATTCTCCTTATGAAATTGAAATTGCATATCGGATATACCTTACTTTTCATTTAATTAAACTCCACGCCTGACTGTGATTTTAATATGATTAATTTTATAAGGACACCGGGTTAAATAAAAAAAAATTAATTACATCAAATTATTTTAAGTTATAATTTATAATTAGTTCGAAAATTTTAACTTATATAAGATTTCTGTAGTTGGATTAGGCCGTCTAAGTGCAGGCTTATTATCATGGTATACCAAAAAAGGTACAGGGAAATGTAGATCGAAAAGACTAGCCTTAACCCCTGATCACTCTAGTGAAGGAAGTACGGCCGTGAGCTTTTTTTAAATCTAAATAGTTATGAGCAAATATTCAATTTGACGGCTAAAACTAAGCACTCTATTTGTATTAAAAATAAAAAAATGTCTTCACGCAATTCCCAATACAGGGGTAGACAGAGTCTAGACAATTAGCAATCAAAGCCAAAGCTTTGAGTTTTGACGAGGTGAGTAAACATATGTTTAACATGATACTTGACCACCTTCTTCCTGCGATTACACATATAATAAATTACTCTCAAGACTCAAGTCAGTATCCAAGCTTGTGGAAAAAGCTTATGTAAAACCCCTTCCCAAAACACCTAATCCTGTGTTACCAACTCATTATCGTCCAATTTCAAATTCTCCTAGTTCTATCTAAAATTTTGGAAGCCTGTGTTCACAAGCAAATTTCTACATTCATAACAAGATATAACGTATTGGATATGTATGAATCCGGATTTCGTTCTGGACATAGTACCACCAATGCTCTTCTTAAAGTCACCGATGACATAAGGGAATGTACGGATGAGCAGAAATTAACAGTGATGGCACTTGTCGACTTTTCAAATGCTTTTAACACAATCGACCACGATATCCTTATGTCCTACTTAACTTACATCAAATTTTCATCCTCAGCTTTGGAATGGTTTTCATCTTATCTTCGCGGCCGGCAACAGTCAGTATGGGTGGGTGAGCAATTTTCTGCTTGGGATGAGATAGAATCTGGCGTGCCGCAAGGCATTATACTTTCTCCAATTATTTTTTATTGTTTATAAATTCTATTACTTCCGTTGTCAACTGTTCGTACCATCTGTAGGCTGATGATCTGCAGCTCTATGTGCAATCAAGCGTAAATGAGCTCAATAATGGCATTAGTAGTCTAAACCACAATTTGGATGCAGTTCTCAGTTAATCCTGCTAAATGCAAAGTAATGGTTGTGGGTAGTCCAAGGATACTGGCCAAGATTGATTATGTGAATCTCCCGCCCGTGTTCTTTAATAAAAAATCTTGGCTTGCATATGGATAACACCATAAATTGGGTTACTCAGGTTACTAAGACTAGCCGTAAAATCAATGCCATCTTGCGTTCTCTTTATCGTCTAAAAAAATTTTTACCTTTAAAAACAAAGCTCATCTTCAAAAACCTTCTCAACAAATTGGAGCGCCTTCTTAACAGTTGCATAAGATTTATCTTCGGTCTACGTAAATATGATCATATATCCTAGTATCGTTCTAAGCTTAAATGGCTTACCATACGTCAAAGGCGTAGCTCCAGAATTTTGCTAGTATTGCATTCCATCTTAAATGACCCAATGACCCCATCCTATCTTAGGAATAATTTTGAATATCTTCATTCTACCCATGACCGGGTACCACGTTCTTCAAATTGTCTCAAAATTCATATTCCACAGCATAGCATGTATTCTTTAGCTCCTCTTTTACTGTTCAGTTCACGCTCCTCTGGAACGCTCTTCTTCCTGATGTCAAGAAAGCTCCTAAAAAATAAATCTTTTAAAAAAATGGTTCGAGAGTATCTTTAGAAAAATGATTCAGAATGACAAATTTTAATTTTTATTATCTCCTCAACGTTATATATTTTTATTTATTTTTAGTATAGTAGTCATTTGTGTAGGAATGTATTTGTATGTATATATATGTGTATACGTATACATGTAAATAAATATTTACATGTATACGTATATATGTTATATACGTATACATGTAAATAGAGATTATTACACGCATTTAATTCACCTGCCGATTATTCTCTGTTTCGCCCTGGGTTGACTGGTAGAGAATGCTTTAAGGCATTAAGTCCGCCCATTGTTACCTTTATTCCATTAGGTGTCAATAAAGTATAAATAAATAAATAAAATGAAATAAGTCCTTTTGACCCTGGTGATGAGCCCGTCGCCATCTTTATGTCCAAGCCAACGATATAATTTGTACATAAGTTTTTGGTACGAGCCAGCCACTTGGGGATCGAACTCGGGTCTCTTGACTCGAAATTCCGACCACCCAACCACATCGGCTATCGGGACTACAATTTATTTGTATTCTTATACTATCTATTTGTATTCTTTATGATATTAAAATGAAAAACGAGTTAACATTCCCCCTGATGATATACGTAAGTGGATTCTGTAACATTTCTGTAACAACCACAGGCAAAGAAGATTATTCAAGTTTTGTCAACCTCACAAATGTAATACCTCATCCATTTTTATACTGCAACTCCTACAAGCCAAAAACAAGCAACATCACTGTTGTTATACCGATATTTGATGGCAGGAAAAGGTAAGTGTAAGGTAGCGACCAAGACGACTTCTAGACAGTGTAGGATATCTTATTTAGTACAAATATCTGTTTCTTACTTTTTTTATATATTAGTTTCCCAATACTGTGAGATAGAGATCTAGAAAATTAAGTCCTTTCGACGGATCTTACACCGAAGACATTTTTTTTGGGACAAAGTGACAGGTCGTCAGGTGAGACGCGAGGTGAGAGTGGCAGGCGGATTGGTAATTGCAGCCCACTCCATAGATAGAGCCGTTCGTCACCATTCTGCTTATATTATTTTTGATAAAGAATACCATATTCTTCGAAATGGGCTTTACTATATTTAATTCGCTTCAATCTTTTAGTAAGAAACACGTATCGTAAATAAAATTTTCTTAAATATAATTCAACAAACTCAACACCGTCGACGTAAAAGTAAGAACGTAATGACTCTGTAACCACTTAGGGTAATGGAAGAAAACACTTGGGTTCGGAAGCGGCAAGTTTCATGCGATATTCGAAGGCGAGGTGGTCGTAAAGCGTAAACATTACAGTAAATTTAGGGACCAACTGTACACAAACATTCTCAATTTTAAATCGAGTCTGGCCAACTTGAACAAGGCAAAGTTATGACTAAGATGTTTGAATTCCTCACGTGTTAAGTATATTTTAGTGGATTTTAGTATTGAATTTTCAATTAAGTATCGACGTTACATGTAGAATAATGACATGTTAGAATAAATTATGTGTGGGGATTTAAGGTTTCCTTTATGTTATTAAGACAACCACAACCTCACCACTTGCCACGTAATCCCTAATTAAACACTCCGGTAAGAAAGTGATTAAAGTAAAACGTAAAATTTTTTAATATTGTTCTAAAATTAATTTAGAAAAACCTTATTTGTTTATAATTTAATAATAAAATAAATGAAGCACAAAACTAAATAAACAGTAAATGTTTTTTATGACCCAAATTAGTTAATTGTCTTCAATTGACCCAAATTAGTTAAGTTCTTCTACAATTATAACAAAACTTACTGCATCATTTTTAATTTTCAAACTTAAAAAACAAACCCAAATTTAAAAAAGCTTTATTTGTCCAAGTCAGCGATAAGTATATGTCAAACGTGAGTTATCTGTCTGCCTATCCGTTACGCTTTCACAGCTTAACCCCCAAAAAAGATTTGGATGGAATATAATACTCGTATGATCCCTGGAGAGAGACATAAGGAACTTTTTATTCCTGAAAAAAAAACAATTACAAAAATAGGTTAGCTCATTTACAGTATTAAAATATAAATACAGGAAATAATAAATAAAATAAAGAATAATGTTCATATTTGTGAGAAACCATATCCTAATTAGTAAATCCCGGAGCGTAGGCCGCAAAATAAAGTTCTTTAAGTTACAACCACGCGAACTCATCTGTTCGGCGTCGACCGCCGCATTATTGTGGATGTTGTTATACCAGCCAGGTTACATTGTTCGTGCTTAAGGTAAACCTTGTTTAAACTTCATTCGACAAATCAAAATAATTTACAAATATTTGCAATTACTAAAGAAAATCTCTATTTATAAATATAAACCGATCGTTATTTCTTAAATAAATACATAAACATTTCATATAGTGCTCTGACCCCAAAGTACTTGTAAGTAGCTGAAGCACTTGTGTTATGTAATCAGAAACAATGGAGGTGCCACCCGAATCCAGAGAAAATTTAGTAAAAGGGGTTGTCTACATCGACCCGACCGGGAATCGAACCTGGCGCCTCAAAGCTGTCGACTCCTTGAGGACTCGACCGCGGAGGGAATTAGTTATATTTATTAATGTATAATTATATTATTATTATTAGTGATAATTAACAATTATTAATAATAAGTGATAATTTTTGAAGGAAAAAATTGTTTCAGTTTCCTCTCTACACCACCACAAGAAGAATGAACAAACACAAGTACTGTACTATAGCTCGATAGATGCAATTCTCTTAGGCCCGTAGTTATAATTTATCTTATGTTAGGACATGTATTGAAGAAGGTAACGTACTAATGTCAATTTTCAAACAAATTGTTAAACATCCCGCACAAATAACAGCTTCGGATTTATAAACAGAAAAAAATAGCAGAAAATACTGCGAGAATTTAAATATACTATATATTAGTACATATAATATTATATATAATAGTAGTAATATATTTGTTCACATTTTTTGCACCCTGCACCTTCAAAATAAAGTTTTATACAGAACTAATTTATATCCACCCGCGGGATATGTTCTTCTTTTAAATGCTCATAAAAATATAATACATAGGAATCAATAAACCGGTGTTGAAAAAAAGTATCAATTGGTAAATAAAAATCCTATAGTTACATCCGACGTTTACATGATGATTTGTTTTTAACCAAACTCAGAACAAAAGAAGTTTTTCAATTCGTTTGTATGTTTCTTTTATTATTAAAAAGTCATACAGTTTTTTTGTGTCTTGCCTCATAACACCGTCTTATGTGAACCAATTTTAAAATTATTTTTTTTATTCAAAGGGTATACTTCCAGGTCCCATTGTCATCAAATCAGAATCTCTTTATGGAATCCCTTGAAATACAGAAAGTTCCTTAAATTTTATAAGCCTTTTGAGTGTTTCAGCTCTTTTCTAGTGTAATTCAGTTATTTCTGTTTTAGGATTATCATCTTTGGATGCAAGTCACGATAGGCGAGTGGTTGGGTGGTCGGAATTTCGAGTCAAGAGACCCGAGTTCGATCCCCAGGTAGCAGTACCAATGAGGTTTTCAAAAACTTATGTACGAATTACATCGTTGGCTTGTACATAAAGACAGCTACGGGCTCACCACCTGTCACGTTGTCCCGAAAATATCTTCGGTGGAAGGTAGGTCGAAGGGACTTAATTGTCTAGACTAGACCTCTGTCTACCCCTGTATTGGGAATTGCGTGAAGATATTTATTTATATTAATTTATTTATTATTATTATCTTAGGATGCTGAGCTGATGATAGAAGCGACCATATCTGTAGTCGAGTGGCGTACACACCGGACTTTATGCCCCAGCTCAGAGGCCCCGGGTTAGATTCCCGGATGGGACGATATAGAAAAACACTTTTTCTACATTGTCTCTGGTCTTGGTGTTTGTGGTACCTTCATTGTTTCTGATTCCACAACACAACTGCTTTAGCTACTTACTTTAGGGATCAGAGAAATGTATGTGATGTTGTCCCTATCTGTGTATTTTTTTTTTCATATATGGTAAGTTGCCGTGTGGATACGGCATAAAAATATAAACACCCATTTCTTCCCTTGGGTGGCGCAAGAGGCCGCTAAGGGAGAAGCCTTAAAAATACAATTGGCTACTAATAGATCGCGGTATAACCATATAAAAAAAACCAGACCAAAATTCAACAAACCGGTGTCGGGCAGCAGCGTCTAAGATGCGATACTACAATTGGCTATCCGCTTGCCGGCCGTGGCGAACCTTCCCTCTACCCATTAGGCCTATATCCCACTACTACCACAGCATTAAAAACATTAGCCGCTACAATGTTAAACTTTAGTATCCTTATTTAATACTATATAAATACACATTAATACATGCAGCGTTTGATATATCATAACAATCACCACCACAACAAAAATTACTTGATTTAAATACTTCTTTTGTTCAAAACCAGAGATTAGATTAGAAATGCAAATCTAAGCTGTAACTTCACCCAATATGTATTGTAAATTTTAAACGTAGACGAGGTTTTTTCGACGATCTTTACAAGTCTTATTTATTTAATATTTCACTTCTGAAGTAACTGTTTACTTCACTGTAGATAGAACGTGGCGGACTTGTAAGAAGAGCCTATAGAGCTATGTAAGTTGCCGAATGTTAAGAATGTCGACCAGGTATGGGTGGTAGCTTGCAGTACGATTAACACTAAACCGGATTTGGATTGGTTATATTTTATGTAGTATTTTATAAAAATTTGTAAAAATAGTAATCTTTAAATATGACACCGAAAAGAATCGGAATAAGTATAAAGATATATACACACTATAAAGAATTTAATAGTAAATAAAACTCGCCTGTTATGATAAAGGTTCCGAATTTATAAGAAATATTGTATAGCATAGGTACTACCTGGTGCTCATAGTTCATCTGACGGTAAATGGCACCACATAACACCTAAAAACCATTTCAAAGCAAAAAGGTAACAGACTCATTTTTACCTAATAGCTCGTTATTATACTGGCTCTCTACAACTTTTATACCGGAATCCTCTATTTTTCGGCGGCAGAAATAGGTAAGAGCGTGGCACTCCATTCAATATTCAAAATTCATATCAAGATTTTTAGCATTATAATTAGCAATGAATATAAGCTATAACTAGCTTGTGCCCGCGCCTTTGATTTTACTGGACAAAAAACTGCCTATATCCATCTCCATCGGGAGTCCTACACGTTGAAATCCTTTAAACGAATTCAATTGTTCAGATTCCTCAACCAAAAGAAAGTCGTTTAGAATTTTACACTATACTATGGAATAGAATTAAGCTTTAAATATTTTAATATCATCATCATCATAGCGACCTGTAGAGGTCCACTACAGGACTTAAAACTCTCTCGCATCATGGCAAACTCTCCCGATGCCATGATCGCCAGGCTTAGCAAACAGATTAGCGACCGCAATACACAGACACCTGGCACCTTAGACGCTGCAGCCCGTCAACGGTATGCTGAATTTTTGTCTGGTATTTTACGAGAAGGTTGTCCGCCATCTATCTAGCCAATTGCATTTTCAAAGCGTTTCCCTTAGTCGCCTGTTACGACAACCACGGAAAGAGAGGGGAGGTTTTATTCCTACACAGACAGAAATTTTAATATAAAACTTTTGTTACATACTCAAAATAGAATCTCTAATGCTATTTTTAGTATTTAATTCACCTCACTACGGTAGCAGGGTTGATGTAATTGCGTTTATCCAGGGCTCTTTAGGAACTCGGACAGTAATAACTTTGTAAGTTTTATGAGACAGGCTGTACTACACGCTCGTATCTAAATGTTTGGAACGAGGTTTAACACACCATCCTATATATTATAGAATTACGAACTGAAACAAATTTAATTGTATGTTATTTCTTTACAAGATAATACTTTATTTTATATTTTAATAGCACATTTTGTCTTGGCGTTTTTTTTCTGACTACCGATAGCACACTGGTGGAGGAGACGTCCTCCCAAGGATTCGGACACCTGATCTGGCGAATAGCTACCATTTTCCTGCAGTATCACATCCTATACTTTATTTTATCTTAAAGGTAGAAAGAAAATATATATTTTTACTGATCACGAACACTAATCAACATTAATTAAGCATTTTATTATCAAAAACATGAAAATAGAAGTATTCATCTTCATAAATCGGTTTCAACTCCGCGTAAATACCGATTTTTTGTAAATTTAAAAAACGGCGCTGATCTTTCGTAGACCTTACGTCGATGTTTTGAATATATCATAGAAATATTGCATTATGATATTTTTTTTCATGGTTGAGCAATGTACGTGATGTGCCCCCTATGTATGTATTTATTATTTATATAAATGTATATAGCATTTATGTAAAAAATAGTGTAAAACCAATGCAAAAAATATAATAAATCAAGAAACTTGTTATATAAATAACCCAACGCCCTTTAAAATTAATCCTAAATGTGCGCAAAAACTAAACAAAAATAAACTCAGTCATGCTTTGTATTTTTTACAGCACTAGTATCGTATTATTGCATTTCCTCATTCTTTCGATGCCCATAAAGATGTTTAAATTAAACTTGAAACTTGAAATATGTTGCAAGTTTCTTATAGGCGGTGGAATGCTGTTCCAAAATACAGATGCAGCATAACTGAAAATACTCCTAAAGGCAGATGATCTGTGCCGCAGCGGCGCACACTGCCGAGTTGTTGTCATTTTCTCTAAACACGAGAAAATTTTCTATAAAGATATCGGGGTTCCTTATATTTTAACACATCGAAAAGTAAGCAAGCTAAATGGAGTCTACGGCGGTGTTTTATTGTGCGAAAAAAATGACACGGACGGGATCTGAAACCATTAATTCTTGAGGATTAATATTTTACGTTATAGTATTCATTTGTAAAAACTTAAAGAGGTTTTACTAAGACTCTGCAATTCGCGATTATATTCAAGTCTAAATGGTATAGTTGCCAACGGAGCGACATTCTCTAATTGCCTTACCTTTAAGCGGACTTTCATTTACTAAGTAAAATATTCATTTTTAAAGTCCGATATTTCTTGTTTAGAAACAGAATTATTTTTTGCTCTCTATTTTAATTATGCCAATTAGACGGTCTTTGTTCTAATGTATTTTTGTATTCTTTAATTAAATTCTTTTTGAACAAACTTAACATAAATTAATTAAATGTACTTGGTATAATAAACCCAGCTACTTGCAAAATTGTTCACGATAAGCTTAAGGTACGAATACATTTATAATTCACCTTTTTAATTTTATTATAAGTCACGATAGCCGAGTTGTTGGGTGGTCGGAATTTCGAGTCGAGAGACCCGAGTTCGATCCCCAGGTGGCAGTACCAATGAGTTTTTCAAAAACTTATGTACGAATTTTATCGTTGGCTTGGACATAAAGGCGGCGACGGGCTCACCACCTGTCACGTTGTCCCGAAACTATCTTCGGTGGAAGGTGGGTCAAAGGGACTTAATTGTCTAGACTTGACCTCTGTCTACCCCTGTATTGGGAATTGCGTCAAGATATTTATTTATTTATTATTATTTTTATTAATTTTAATTCATTATCTTAATAAAGCTATGTTATTTTACAATTTTTTCTCTCTCCAGGAGATATGAAATGTACCGGTGACTCGGTAAAAAAGTGTCTGGTACTGCGATTGCCATCTGCATGCTAAGGCATGGCATAGCAAATCCTCCACAGCAAGTCCAGCGCTTTTATTAAGCATTAAATAAAATCAAACTCACTTGTAATAATAAATGAAATAAATAAATATCTTCACGCAATTCCCAATACAGAGGTCTAGTCTAGGCAATTAAGTCCTTTTGATTCACCTTCCACCGAA
>JAGSMR010000056.1:940000-1065000 GCA_029286605.1 Sericinus montela | reverse complement strand
TAATCAATGATTGGTAAAATGAGCGTCTGGACAAGCATAAGCTTAGTTTCCCATGGAAGAAGATTTTTGAGGCGATAGAGCACTCGTAGCGTGGCCGTTACTTTACGGCTAACTTCAGTTATGTGTTTTCCCAGTTCAAGGTGTTATCGATATGTAGCCCAAGATTTTTAACAGAACCCGAAAATGGAATCACTGCATCGTTATAACGTATAAAGGGTAGGTTTCAACATCGACTTTAGCTAGCATTTTAGTACTACCAACCAGCAAAGATTGGCATTTTGTTGCATTCACAGATACTCCAAAGCGTAAGGACCAGTCTGATACTGCTTTCAGACAGTCATTTAATTTATTAATTGCATCTTGGAGTTCTTCAATATCAGACTGTACATAAATCTGCAGGTCGTCTGCATACAGATGGTACGAACAATTAATATTAGAAGTGATAAAATTTATAAAAATTGAGAAGATAATGGGAGAAAGTATACCGCCTTGCGGAACGCCACAACCTAGTCCCGCCCATTGAGAGGTCTTTTGTCCCATATAGACCGATTGCTGACGTCCGCGAAGATAAGAAGATAACCACTCCAATACCGTGGAAGCGAATTTAAAGTTAGAAAAATTGCAAGAAGGATATCATGGTCGACTGTGTTAAAAGCATTCGAAAAGTCCACAAGCACCATAACTGTAACTTTCTTCTTCTCCATACCCTCACGAATATCATCAGTGATTTTAAGTAGTGCAGTTGTGGTGCTGTGGCCAGGACGAAACCCAGACTGAAAGTTACTCAGTAGGTTATGTTCATATACAAATTTGGAAATTTGCTTATGTACACAGGCTTCCAAAATTTTAGAGAGAAATGGCAATATTGAAATAGGACGGAAATGATGAGGAAGTGTAGGATTAGGTACTTTGGGGAGAGGTCGCACGAAAGCCTTTCTCCAAAGAGAGGGATATTGTCCAGAGTCTAGGAGAAATTAATAATGTGAGTGATAGCAGGAAGTATAAATTCAAGGATGTTGGCTATCATAACCCTACTAACCTCATCGCATCCCACGGCCCTGGATTTAATTGCCAGTACTGCCTTACGTACCTCATCCTGATTCACGGGAGAGAAATTAAAGACAGGGATGTGTGGAGACTGCATTGAAGCAATGTATGCTATGGTTTGTGCCCGGATGGTAGGGTCCATTGCAGTAGTAGCAGTAAAGTATAGATTCAAATCATCGTGGGAAAGAGAAGGACCATACTCCATGATAGGTGATTTACCTACACCCATCGAATTGAGAAATTTCCACACATCAGCTGGTGAAGAGTTAGTTATATTGTTTAGGAAGTATCGGCGTTTAGCAGTTCGTACCATCTGGTTACACCTGTTCCTAGCCATTTTAAAAGACAACCAGTTTTCTTCAAAACGAGACCTCTTGAATCGCAAGAAAGTTCGGTTTCGCCTGTCCATTGCCCTCCGCACATCGTCAGTCATCCAGGGAGCTGGCAAACGTTTAACTCTGACCTTATGGACTGGGGCATGGGCATCATACAGACTAATTATCGTGCTATTTAGGGCATGTACCTTTTCATCGACCGTAGAAGCAGCCGCCAGCGAGGCAAAATTAATTTGAGACGCATCACTGTGCAAATTATCCAAGTTTATCTTAGTAAAGTTACGGAAGTGTAAAATGAAGTACCACGTTTAGGGGGTCTAAGCTTATACGAAGCATAAATAAGGTCATGTCGGGAGAATCCTGGGGCAGGAAGCTGACCATGTGCAACCACATGATCAGAAGAACTAGTAATAATGAGATCTAAAAGAGAGTCTTCAGTGTCGAAATTATGATGGGTAGCCCTTAAAGGTAAAATTCCAAGATTGACGGACTCTAAGATCGAGTGAAGTTTTTGTGTACGAGAAGAATTATTCAGAATATCAGTGTTGAAATCCCCCATGATTATGCAGTGTGTATACTTAGAACCTATGTTTTCGAGAGCCATTTCCAAATTGGCGAAGTAATCAGTAGAAGGAGGACAATACACTACTCCGAGAGCTATCCTTGTGCCCTTGACATCAAGTTCCACAAATAAGTGTTCATCGGAGGCAGAGTATGGAGATGGAGACGTTGATAATATTTTATATGGTAAAGAGCTATGAAGATAAATAGCAACTCCACCGCCACCTTTATTTGTACGATCATTTCTTATAAGTACAAAACCAGGTATTGGATACATGGTTGACTGTAAACACGGCTTCAACCAACTCTCAGAAATTAAAATAGCGTGTAAGTTTGTATAAGCAAATGAAGTTTCGAGTTCTGCATAATGACTTGGTATACTCTGTGCATTTATGTGACAAATATTCAACAGTTTACTGGCTGAAGGAACACATTATTTAAAAGACCATTTAAAGAAGAAACGTTGTCATTTAACTGGTCATCGCAAGAAACAAAAGACAAGTCTGAGTCATAGGAATAAAAGGAATCATCATCAGTCATAATGGAATAAGATATATATTAATGTAATTATGTAAAATAAAAATAAAAATAATAATAAAAAATAAAAATAATAATAAAAATAAAAATATAAATATTAATGTAAAATAAAAATACAAATACTTTAAAAGAATATATGTAAAACTAAGAGTAAACTACAAACATGCAAAATGATATAGAAGGATAGCAAACAATCATAATACACCAACCCTCAAGTTGACTGTTTACATTAAAATATACCAAACTGAAAAAAAAAAAATAAACACTACACAATTATGAACATGTAGAAAATAATTAAAATAAAGAAAACAAAAACGAAAACAATATCGAAACAGAACTACAAATATATGTCCAAAATATACAGGAAGCATCAATTAACTAAACATAATAACGAAACACTGTTGAAAAATATCCAAAATAATAGAAAGCGAATTTAATACGACGAGGTTAAGTACTACGCAGTGTATATAGTCGTCTCAATGAAGTAAAGAAAATCTGCCACTGTTATTATCTGTGACCATAGAGTAATACACGTATAACCTGGCATTGACATTGTGATTTTGACATTGTTACTGTCATTTACTTTAGTAAACTGACATTGATGTTATAATTAGATTTTGATAAATATTACAAATAAAAATACAGTAATGGCCTAAAACAAATCAATAAAGTTATAAGACCAAGTATTCAAAAGTGTGAAAGTCTACAACAAAACTGAATAAAAAATAAAGTGCATATGTTAAAACACAAAGAATGTCAATATTATGTTCTAATTACTTCACCTTGATTATTAAAGGAGTGAAGAGACTATCGCTTGGAAGCGAAACGCCTTGCTCTTTTGATGTCATCACTCTGCTTCTGATTTGTTCTAGCAGGATTATTATTTCGCGCTATTTCTTGCTGACAAGTAGAATTAGATGGGCTTTGCTGCGAATGAGAGACCTTCTTGCTCACTGAAACGCTGTCTTCATGACGAGGACTATTGCCAGCCCTGTTAGACGACGGTGCAGAAGCAAACTTGACCTTCAGAGCTTCCAACTCATCTTCAGAGGAGATCTTCTTTCGACCTTCAGGAAGCTTAATATGAATAATCCCATCATGACTCCAAACATTTTAACCCCAAAATACTTACGGGCATTTTTGTGAACTGCTTGTCGTGTTTTCGTCAAAATTCACAGATTGAGACAGTGGATCCTTTCAACTTGGATTTTGCCTTCCAAACCTCTGCTTTATTGTGATGGTCATGAAAATAGGCAAGAACAGGCCTAACTTTATCGCTCTGTCTCGCACCAAGTCTATGGCACTGTTTGAGAGAAGAGTCGGCGATATGTGGAAGACCCATCTTACCACGAATCAGTTGGAGTACCTCATTCTGTGTATTTAACTCTGGAGATTCAGGGATTCCATGAAAAGGAGTGCTTTCCGTCGATGCCTCATGTTGATCTCATCAATATTTTTCGAACAGTCTAATATTTGCTGACGTAGAAGACTAAGCATTGAAGTTACCAGATCCTTGAAAACGCAGAACTCTTCACGTAACTGTACAAGTGTTGTGTTTGGTGGAGTGGATGCTGCATTCAAACGTCTTTCGAATTCCGCTATTTTTAGAAATAAACTTCCTTCCAGTTCTTTCTGTATATTTTCCACATCAGAAATATTTGCCATTTTATGTTATATACAAAAATGTAGTGCTATGAAAGTTTATGGAGGGAGGGTGTACTATGTAAGTGCTTATAACTTTCTTATATACATGTGATATTATAACAAAATATCCAGATACTATTACTTATTATAGCAAAAATAAATTATTTTGAAAAACTGTTAAGATTTATTTAAAACATTAATTAAATTACGAGAGCTCCAAAACAGCTGTTGTTGGTTTCGCACCTACCCTCGAAACTTGACTAGACCTCTGTCTACCCCTGTATTGGGAACTGCGTGAAGATATTTATTTATTTAGTATTTATCGAAATAAGAATTTACAATCGAATATCGACAGTATTTTTTTATTCCCTTCCTGAAAATTTTTCTTTAATAAAATTCTTAAACCTATTAATATTTTATACGGTTGTTTAAAAAAAATTTACGGTTATTTATTCAGCTATATGACCCGAGTTTTAGTTATACGGATTTGAATTCCTATTATTTATTTTACAATTACTTCTACTAAGTCCTTATTCTCATAACTCACTTAACGGAATTAAAGGTGCATTTGCCATAGCCACCTCACTTGGCAAGCAGATTGACGATCGCGGTAATAGATACCTAAAAGCCTTAGATGCTGCAGACACACACTGCAGGCACAAGATGATTATACCGCTATTTGTCAGTTGCCATTATGGATTTTAAGACTTATCCCATAGTTGACTCTCATACCGTAATGGAAGAAGGGGTCAAAAACTAAGACAGTAAGTTTAAATCTCTAACTTACTTTTTTTCTTTTTATATTTATGTCACATATACGCGTAACTTACTTTAACTTACTTTTAGCGGAAAAACACACACACTACAACACCACTAAGTCTAAGGTAGTAAATTTTTAAAGAACTTGACTATTTACCGAACCAGTCTTTCTTCCTAAAACATTATTTAAGCAAGTTGGACACGAAAGCTTGCGTGACGACTTTGTCTTGAAGATACTGATGTATACAGACGACAAGTACTAAATATCGACTGTCTTGGAAGAGCCAGTAAACACCACTGTCGCAGCATGGAAATTCAATTGTATTGTATAATTTAATGTAAATATCTTCAATCTTGCAATTTTAAATAAAAACATAACTGAGAAAAACCAATTAACTTTCTCTACGCAGTTTCTTATATCACCGTCACAATAAGTCGCTCATCTCGACAACTACACCGAGTATTGGACAAGATTTAATGTGTAGAGAGAGATTTCAAGTTTATCTCGATGGAAATTCGTCAACACATAAAAAATCAAATCATTATTTAATACAAAAATATTATAGCACTAATCTATACCCATATATAAAAGTGATGCTTCCTTTTGTATGGGGCCATAAAACTCGAAACGTATTTAATAGATTAACTTGAAATTTTGACAAACCGTTGCATTTTTAGAACTGTGTTTGCATATACACTTTGTATCCAGAAGTCTATACGGTAACGGGAAATACTTAAAAAAATACAGTATTAAGGATAGGTCATTTGCCTTCTTATATGACAAATGGTATGTATGATATTCTTTCCGTTGCTATTTTTAAAGAATACAGTTTTACCATGATTAGTTTTATGTGCCACACTAAACACAAAATAACACAAAACACAGAATATTTTTATTTACTTCCCATATAATTAATAACAGACTGAGCCACAGCAAACTGTCGCCAGAAATAGCTAAAAGTAATATATAAAACCCTCTCTTTCTGTGGGTGTCTTAAGTATCCATGTGGTATCATTGCAAGAATAATACAATCCTGGGTGTCGTAAGAGGCGACACATGGCGGGATAAACATAATGAAAAATACCGGATCAATATTCAGCAGACCGGTGACGGGCGGCAGCGATAGCCAAATCGCTTGACAAGCGTAGTGATTATGGCAAACCTTCCCGTACAGGATGACAGTTCTGCAATGGACATTTACAATCCGTTACGATGATGGTGAATATTTTTATATTATAATATTATTTTAAAACGTATTTCCAATAATACGTTGGTCATATATCTAAACAGCTCAGTTATTTCGACACGAACTCGTAATAGCTTTGGCAGGTGATGACTCATCTCAAGACTAGCAAGAAGAATTGCATACAGAAAAAACGAACTTAATAAATACATTTAACATTACATTCCTGGGCTGTCGTGTTAACAAAACAATACAGCATGTAAACAGGTCAAAGCACTCAGAGGTCAATTATATATATATATATATATATATATATATATATATATATATATATATATATATATATATATATATATATATATATATATATATATATATATATATATATATATATATATATATATATTTATATATATATATATATATATATATATATATATATATATATATATATATATATATATATATATATATATATATATATATATATATACCTCAGTCAGGTCATAAATTCTGTCACATGTTTAACCTAAAATAATTAAAACAAGTTTATTCATTATGTAACTATTTATATACCAAAACGAACTTAACAAAACATAGATTCTTATGACACTAAAGTTTATTCAAAATGACCTCCGTAATTTTGAATACAGGCCTTCAATCTGTGCGGCCAGTCGTCTATCGCAGCACGAACGAGGTCCATGTCAATATCGGCGGCTGCCTTAATCAAGGATGTCTTGAGTGACTCCAAATTGGGATGAGATTTTAGATTTTAATCCAAGTGTTGCCATATCTTGTAATCTAACGGATTCGGAATCTGGACTGGAGGAGGGCCAGTCTTCGTGCCCGATGAGGTCGATTTCACGCGCCGCCAGCCAGTCTTGTGTGCTCTTCGCTCTATGAGCTGGCGCCGAATTTTGTTGGAATACCCAGTGCCTGTTATTGAACATGGTATAAAAAACAGGTTCCACAAGGTTCGTCAGGACTGTATTATGATACACAACTGCATTCGTTTTTACACCTTTCTCGCAAAAATGTACCCCAGTTAAGCCCCAATAAGAAACTCCCAACCATACCATGAGCGAGGATGGAAAATGACCGTTGGACACGCGGAATACGGTTGCTCGCTTCTTCACTACTGTGTGCGTACACCTTATCATTTTGTTTGTTGTAGCTCTCTTCTCCGGTAAAAAATTTTTCATCCGAAAAAAGAATTTCCCGATATTTTTTTTCCGCGTACCGCTTAAACAAAGCGCGGCATCTCTTCAGTCTCAGGTGCATTAGACTAGCATTCAAACAATGCCCTGTTTTTCTTCGATATGCCCGAAGCCCTAAGTCTTCATTTAACACTGTTTTCACCGTGGTTCTGCTTAACCCCATCTGAAGGGCCAACAGTTTCTGCTTACGTTTTGGATTTCTTTGAATTCGAGCTTTCACAGCTTTTATCACTGCTAGAGTCCTAACAGACCGAGGGCAACCACTTCTTGACGTGTCATATACACTAGAGTCTTCATTGTATCGTTTGATGGTACGATAAACGAATCTTTTGGTTATATTCAAATTTTTCAGTATGTCAAAAACTTGAATTGGCGCGTAACCGCAACGAATCAACGCAATAACTGCAACAAGGTAACAGTTTTTACTGTGTGACAATACTTATGTCCTGACTGAGTGTGTATATATATATATATATATATATATATATATATATATATATATATATATATATATATATATATATATATATATATATATATATATATATATATATATATATATATATATATGAAAGAGGAAACGCCACACTTGGCGAATGGAGTCGCTGTACCAAACATGTCTTTTTAATTTCATATGCATTTACTTTGATCGGTATTATTCCGAGATGCTTATTTTTAAAGTACAAAGTTGTAGCCTAACTAGTAATAAGACCTACAGGAAGAAAGGAAACACACAACTTTCATAACTTAGTGCTCTCCCATACGGCGGATATTCCGTGATCCCCATGCTTGGCAAGCGAATTGCTTAATGCTCATCTGGTATTATTAATTATTATAATTATAACATATAATTATAATTGATGTTTCGAAACAATTTTTCCCGCCATCTGTTGGTTGTTGACTATTTCCCTTTGTCTCTTACGATAACCGTGCAAGAAAAAGGGTGGCATATTTTTACGCCGTTACGCACGGCTAGGTTGGTATTCTTTCATTTCTATAATTCTAATCATGTAACGGTTCTCAAGAAAACATTTAACAATACATTACATTGCCGTTAACTTATTTTAAATTATTCTGTCAGTTTTAATTAAACACTAGTCGATCCGACAGAGGTTCTCTTGTCAAACTTTCAACAAATTTGTTCTAAAAAGTTTTGTGAATTTGTGAAATATTTACAGGAAAAATTAAACACATTTCTATACAAAATCTGTCTCCGATCTGCGTGTGGTAACGACGCAGGAATATACCCCCCCCCCCCCTTTCCTCTCGTGAGTGACGTCAGGCGCGATTATGGGAAAAGCATTAAAATTGCAATAGGCTTCTAATTTCACTACCAACTAGGTCATCACGAATAAAGAAAATTCAGAGGGTTCAAATGTGAAAATAATCATGGTTTTGTATTAATTGGCTGAAATATGACTAAAAAATATCTTCACGCTATTCCCTATACTGGGACAGACCGAGGTCCAGACAATTAAGTCATTTCGACCCACTTTTCACAGAAGACGTTTTTTGGGACTACGTGACAGGTGGTGAGCTTCTACCCGTCTTTGTGTCCGAAAATCTTTTTATTTTAAATTTTTTATCCATTGTTACTTTTGTGTATTTTACTATTTGTGATGGACAATAAAATTATATTCATTCATTCGCTCATTCATAAATCGGGTCTCTTGACTCGAATTTCGGTCATCCAACCATACTATCCTGACTTTCTTGCTGTAATATGAGTACTTATTTTCTTGACTTCAACAAGTAGGACTTGAAATGAATGTAGAGGTTTGTAGGACTGGAAATGAAATACACAAAGATACTCCAAGGAGGATGAACGTTAGTTACTTTTTAATCTAACGGGCATGCTCGACGCAGGAGGTTGTTACGACACTACAACAGAAAAAGAAATAGTTATGTATGCTATGCTACGCTAACCGTGCGAAGCTGGGGCGAGCCGCTAGCAAAATATTAAATCATTTTGTCACAAGAATTCCACCTTAATGGAATTAATGAATATTATGACAGGCACCCCGCCTGTCATGTAGTCTCAAATAATCTCCGGTGACAGGTAAGTCGAAACCGACTAAACTGTCTTAAATTTTATAAGCCCAGTATAGAGAATTGCGTGTAAAGAAAAAAATTACTTTGGGATGATTACAGACCACTTTACAACTTCCTATGATCATTAGGTGGCGAGAAAAAAGAAAAACAAAGTCAAGAAGAACGGTAAGCAAAAGGAAGTAATAGGTGATTATAAAACAGGAAAAATGTTACCCAAAATTGTATTAAAAAAGGAAATAAATTGTTACCTAAATTATTTTTTTTTTATAGAAAAGGGAGGCAAAGGAGCAGGTGGCACATGTGATGGTAAGTGATTACTGCCGCCCATGAACATCTGCAATACCAGAGGAATAGCAGATGAGTTGCCGGCCTTCGAGAAAGGTATTGGCTCTTTTCTTGAAGGTCCCTAAGTCGTATCGGTCGGGAAAAACCGCTGACGGCAGCACATTCTATGAAATGCAAGTGCGTGGCAGAAAAAACGCACTGCGGTGGAATACCAAGCATCAAGATGATGGTGATGGAATTTTTGACTATGCTGTAAAGTACGATGGTGAAATTCAGCTCCTGGGATTAATCCGAACAACTCCTCGGAGCACTCCCCGAAGTCGATCTTGTAGAAAATGCAAAGAGATGCAACATCTCTTCGCAACGCCAGGGGATCTAGCCGATCGGATAGAGTATGGTCGTCGACGTGCGGCTGAATCTGCGCCGATGCTGGCTGAGGCAACTAGGGGAGTGCTCTCAAAACGAGGTGATACGACGAAGGGTTTCTTTTTAGCGGTAAATAATATATAAATAAGAAATTAATATAAGAGTTGCGTGATACCTTACCTTACCTTACGGTTAACGATGACTCGGAACCGATGTGTCTTATTGCTAGACATATCATCGAGTTGGTCGTTGGTGACTGGCGTCTTAGTGTTTTATTGTATAAGATACGTCGGCTATCATTCGACTTAAGGAGTATTTTGAGCACTCCTAGTGATACGAAAGTATCCACAACTTTGCAACCAAAGTTGATTGGGGTCACAACAGTGTGGTGTGAGGGTGCACTGTCTGTATGATAGTCATTTGATGCTTACGGCTATACGCTATAATGCGTATTGGGACGGTCGCGCATCGGTGTTTACTAAAATCAGCGCATCGTTTGGTTCTAGTCGATGGAGGTTTGACGTGTAGATGCTGCTGTAAATGCGGGGAGGCCTTGTGACGACGTGTGACCGGCGATAGCCGTTTGTGCATGTTTGCTTCTTAGCGACATAGCGCGTACGGCGGTGGCTTGAAAAATAACGCTTATCACTATGGTGGTGTCCTGCATCTCGGTTGGACTCATGTCTCAGTGACTTTGTCCAAGCTGAGTCCCTTGATGACGGGGCTGCAGGCTGTCTGACCTTCATGAATTTGAACAACATATTTGAAACTCTCAGTAAATTTCCCATCATTTAAATATGTGAAAGCAACTCGCTGGTGGGTGATACAAACTCGATCGAAATGCATTATACGTAACGTCAGTTACACTGATCCTATATGATGCCGAAATTAATACATTCCTTCCTGATGGCAAATTATAATTATAACAACTGTGGCTAGATCTGCCTTTCATGATGGTTGGTGGAGCATATGCATTTACCTCATGCGGATGGTAGCTGAAGGGAGTAGACTCTCAAAGCTGCAGCCGAAAGCCGCTCAACGTGGGAACCATATCCTTGGAGTGGGCGGTAGACTCACAACGCGCTCTGCGACAAATTGGTGATGCCAATACACTAAGCGCGGGTGGCGCTTACAGAGGACTTATTTAAGGGCAAGAATACCCGACATTATCCGACGTGTATCCGAACCGTATGACGTACATTCACTGTAACTGGATTTGTCATCTTGCTTGTATGACGTTTACACGCATTGACATGCGCGATTTCGCTCAAAGTTTGTGCTTACGAACTACCAAAGGCCCTCTTTTACTGGTTCACCAGTTTTGCAACGGACTAAGTTACTTACCCTTTAACTTCAAGTGCCTCTTCGGCGCGTGAACAATGAATGGCGTTTACCGCATACGGCGATGGTGATTTTGTTGTCATTGGAGCCGTAAGCCTTTCCCACATTTTTTAGAAAGATGTGGGGGAGCGAAGAACTTGTATCAGGTATTAAATAAACAGAATGTGAACCCTTTTCAAGCGAGAAGGGGTACTTTATAAATAATATTGTAAACCCTTTACAAGTGATAAAGGGAGTATACTATACTTCGAGCGTTCTCTAGTGAGTTGGCCTTAGATAAGAAGAAAGCATTCTAGCTATGTCTACGGCTTACACCGACACTAGTGAGTATTTATCCATCCAAGTAACGCCTAAAAGAACGTGGTTATTAAAGAAACACAACGTAAAATGTGTCCTAACTTACATCACGACCACAATATAAAAGTAAATGGCGTAACCTTAGAAAGATCGATAAAAAGTTGACCAATTATATTATTTCTTTATCCATTTATATTATATTATTTCTTTATCCATTTATATTATTTCTCATGACCAAGAGGTCATGAGAAATAATATAAATGATATATTTATTTATTCACTAAAGACGAAACGTTACAGTACATTAAGATCATTTAAAAAAACGTTTGTAATATTTTTATAATAGATAACTTTTAACTTTATAAAAATAAAATAAATATTGTATTTTTTTTATTTATAAAAGGGATTAAATTACTTATATTATGGGCACACACAATTTTTTTAACGCAAATGTTTGGAACAGCTTGTCGCAATAATTTTTCAATAAAGTAAGCTTTACTTTTAAATTTAATGAACTAAACGCGCTATGTGTAAGTAGCTATTGCCATTTTCAAGATCACATTTTTTCCATGAATTTCGTAAGAGGAAAAAGGCTTTGAAATATCATCGGCGGGCGCCTTTGAAATATCAATACGGACAGATGGCGGGATAACTATCTCGGAATAATAATACCCGCCCAAAGTTCAACAGATCTGTGACGGACGTGTACTGCGACCGCCAATCCGCTTGCCAAGTGTGGCCGGCCCTTATGGCGAAGCCCGGAGACGGCAGAAAGAGAGAAGCATGTAGTGGCCTGTTTTTCTTTGCAGACTTTTTGGCGTGTATTTTTTGAAAGCCTTTCTAACGTCCAACTTGGTTGAGTAACAATAATCCAAATATACAAACTGTCACACTTGTATTATTAGTACTATAGGGTAGGATACATGAGATATTCATAAAATAGTAATTTAAAGGGATAAGTATTAAATACATTATACACTAAGCTTAAGATTAATATTTCAACCCAAACAAACCTCGCCTTTAGTGCGATTAAAGTTTTATACAAGTAGAATAAACGCGTAAATGTTTGTAGCACTAACAAGTTTGCTATTTATTTCTCATAATCTCCCGGATTTGGGACTAAGTCGGGCCAGCCATCTGTTTCTTGGTTCCCATCAATCTTACTCAGTCCTGCATAATCGCTTAGAACGATACGCGAGATTACGCCTGACCTCCATTTTTAACCGATACATACGCGTCTTATGGGTGTGTCATAAGCCTTATTTGCGCTACAAGCAAAGTATAATTTATAAGGAGCTATATAATAAATGAGACCTAACCTTGTAGAAATATTCTATCTCTGGAAACATATTTTAAAACATGATACAAAAAGGTCGGGAATTATTAATGTTGTGACTTTGAATATTATGGATGAAAAATAATGGAATTAGGTTTGAAGGTTACGTTTCGTAGGCATAATGGTTTTCGGTTTCATGGGTACGGTTTCAGTACTCGGATACCTAGACGTACGTGTATGAAGAAGATGATGAATCTGAAAGAAGCGAAAGAGGTATGTGGGGATCGTGACACTTGGCGATCTGTTCTCTGACTACCCCGTCAGGGATTGTGCGTGAAGATAAGTAAGTAAGTATATTTATTATATTTTAGGTATGTATGTATGTATGTATATATGTATGTATGTATGTATGTATGTATGTATGTATGTATGTATGTGCTATTTATTTATATCAATGTATGTAGAATATGTTTATGTATATTATGTATGTATACGTATGTTTGTATGTATGCTATTCGTTATTGTATCGTTTATTGTACAAATACTCGTATCTATATATAAATAGATATGTTTAATTAACTTCCTTATTATCCATAGTATAATATTCAACAGTGGTAGAGCCACGCATCAGCTTTTGTTGTTTCATGAATGGGCCGGCTCGACCGGGAAGGTACCACGACCTCACAGAATACCGGCGTGAAGCAGAAGACTAACAAACTTCTGCGTTTCGACTGGTGAGTGCAGGTAACCGGTGGCCCACACCCCTCTCCCCCAATTCTAGGGGAGGGGGGCACTCTAAGGGAGGCAACGCATCTGCTAAGCCTCTAGTATAGCGGGTGTTCATGCGCGGCTGTATTCACATACCATCACGTGAGCCACCTGCTCGTATGCCTCCCTTTTCTTTAAAAAGAATTACACCTACTCGATTTGCTATGTTTCTCCACGCCCTAGGTTGACTGGCAGAGAATGCCAAAAGGCAGTAAGTCCGCCCATTGTTGTCCATATGGTGTAACAATAAATTATAAATAAATAAATTAATTTATAATATATTTTTAATATTATTTTTAAAATTAGATCTTAGATCTCACTTTGAACTATGTCATTATTATTATTTATTTACGCATCAAAGACAGAAGGAACAGATCGCCAAGTGTCACGTCTTCTTTTTCCTCTTTACATACCTCTTCCGCTCTTACCAATCATCACTTTTTTCACACATGCTCGTATCCGAATTATTTTGACCCCTCCCTTATTCTAATTATTATCTCATACGAGGGTGAGTGTGACACTTAAAGTTCTAAAAAAATCAAAAACTGAGCAAACTAGCAAGTTATTATTTTTAATATATATTTTCAAAATAGTTTCCATTCACATCAATATATCGCTGCATTCGATAGAACCACCCAGGAAACCACTTTGCCCTTAGGGGTTTCTTCGATGGCCTTCTAGAATGTAGCCACTGCTTCCTTGACGACACCTCCGTTACATCTTACATCTCCGTTACATCGTTCACCTCCGTTAAATCTTTGTATCATTTCACTGCAGAAATCAACACGACGAAGTTTTTGGGCCTCGGTCAAATAATGAGGTATCCATCGACCACAAAGCTTCCTAACGGCTGATTGTTTGTGGTGGATTTTGTGCACTTGACTCATACCAATGCCTAAGCTTGTCCGATTCTGTTGACAGGTTACTCTTTGATCAGTCTCTATCATACACCGCACAACACTGATGTTATCTTCAGTCTTCGCCGTAGAAGGCCGTCCCTCACGCAGAGCATCGTTGAGATTGGTTGAGATTGGTCACACTTTCCATCTCTTGTGAAATTTGAACTCAGATACACAAACTCAATTCTTTACTTCAATTTGTTCATCTCCAATCATTATATTGCAGTATGTCATGGCCTCATCTCTTTCAAACACTTGCAGGAGATAGTAACTGCTATGAGTGGATCTTTTTTTAGAAAAGGGATGAAGATGAATGTAAAGAAGACGAAAGTGATGGTGTTTGAAAGAGATAAGGCCATGACATACTGCAATATAATGATTGGAGATGAACAAATTGAACAGGTGAATGAGTATGTGTATCTGGGTTCAAAGTTCACAAGAGATGGAAAGTGTGAGAGTGATATTGAAAAAAGAGTGAATGAAGGAAAGAGGAAACATGGTGAATGGAGCTTTGTACTCCTTGATGAGCAGTCGGATGGTGTCTTTAAAAGAACCTCTATACTTACAATCAAGCTTTTTTTTGGTTTCGTTTTTATTCTGTTAGAGTCACAGTTTCGAAAAGTCGTTTGCCATTAAATTTACAAGAAATAGTTTGTCTAACAAGCGAACATTCAGCTCTAGAATCGTAATAAAAATGAAACTGCTCACCAGAGTGATGGACGGATCCAACAGGCGCGTTCACGATGTAGATATCCACTCTTTTTCTTTTAAAAGAGCAACCACCGTATCGTCGCTCGTTTCCCTAGAGAGTAGACAAAAATCCGTACTCGCAGAAGGTGTCCGCATTGCTTGTGTAATCGCCAAGAAGTTGCGGTTCTGGTTATCTTGATCTCTCTCGCCATATGGGCTGCTTGAGTTGCATACCGCTTCTGATGTCGGCGTAGGGTAGGTCACATGAGAAAACTCGTTGTTAAATCCGTCTTGAGCCATATCAGAAAACTGATCTAAATGGGTGGAAACGCAGTAAGTTCGATAACAGGAATATGACCGTTCACACTGCCGTCCGTTTTGAAAAGTGAAGCTTTGAGAATATTTTGAAGACACTTTATTGCAGAAGTCAAATGACATTGACAACACATAGTAGTCAAATCCGCTCTGTCACTTTCTGTGTCGACCTCACTCAAGCGCACTACTTGCAGGTTTCCGAAGACTTTTAATAGATGGCGTTGTAACCAAAATTGTTGCCTTATCTTGATTCTATATTCTGATGTATATATATATATATATATATATATATATATATATATATATATATATATATATATATATATATATATATATATATATATATATATATATATATATATATATATATATATATATATATATATATATATTTCGAAACGGACGGCAGTGTGAACGGTCATATTCCTGTTATCGAACTTACTGCGTTTCCACCCATTTAGATCAGTTTTCTGATATGGCTCAAGACGGATATAACAACGACTTTCCTCATGTCACCTACCCTACGCCGACATCAGAAGCGGTATGCAACTCAATCAGCCCATATGGCGAGAGAGATCAAGATAACCAGAACCGCAACTTCTTGGCGATTACACAAGCAATGCGGACACCTTCTGCGAGTACGGATTTTCGTCTACTCTCTAGGGAAACGAGCGACGATACGGTGGTTGCTCTTTTAAAAGAAAAAGAGTGGATATCTACATCGTGAACGCGCCTGCTGGATCCGTCCATCACTCTGGTGAGCAGTTTCATTTTTATTACGATTCTAGAGCTGAATGTTCGCTTGTTAGACAAACTATTTCTTGTAAATTTAATGGCAAACGACTTTTCGAAACTGTGACTCTAACAGAATAAAAACGAAACCAAAAAAAAGCTTGATTGTAAGTATAGAGGTTCTTTTAAAGTTATGAAGGCATTTAACAGGCACTAAACTCAAGGCGTACATGCAAGTGCGCTCACGATAGGCTTAGACGAATGCCCGAAACAGAGCAAATCATAAGTTAGACGGACAATGTAAAGACCATTCCGGAAGATGAGCAAGCTGAGTCTGCTTGAGACTTGGTAAGGTAATATTTCATTCTGGTGGATTGTTGTGTAGAGTCCGTGAGAGCCTTGGGGAACAGTGGACCGTACCAGTCTATTACGTAGCCGTATTCCAGTAGAAATCGGTATCTACCATGTGGAACGGTAGTCCGTGGATACGCGGTACGCGTGTAGATTTGGTGTAGGTCGGGTTTCGGAGGAAACCGTAGAGTCGTTGGACTTGGCGATCCCAAGTGGGGATGCGCGGACTTTGCGATCTCAGTTGGGAATGCGCGGACTGTGTGCCTCAGGTGAGGATGGACTGGGCGATCCAAAGAGGGGATGCGCGATGATGTATAATCGAATAATTTTATAAAGCGAATAATTTTATAAAAAATAATTTTGTAAAGCGAATAATTTTATTGTGAAATGTTTCTATGCGTTGCTTAATTACTGATCGATGAATTATATATTATACAAATATGCAGAGGAATATTATAAGAAAAATTTAATTTGTAAGTACAACTAATGACTATGAATTATACACATACATTTTAATGTTATAATTTACGACTTCGCTAGGCTAGCTAACTGTGAAAGACTTTTATCTTTAAGATAACACACTGACAAATCTTAAACACAACAAAATGTTCTTTAACATCGTAGTCTAAAGCATTAAATGGTCTGTAAGAGTATTACACATTTCATGACTGGTCGGTCGTAAGAAGGAATGTACTAATAACGGGATCGTCAAACCCTACAAAGATAAAGTAGGTGCTCCGGAGGGTGAATTTTAATTAAATGCGTCTACGACATTAATGAGATGAAAGTGAACTGGGCTTTAATCGTGATTTGTTTGTCCGATCTAATTATCAAGGGTCGAGGGCTTGAATACGAGTACTTCGCAGTTTTCGAACGCGTTTCATTTTAATCATACTAATTGTAAGGTCATTCAAAACGTCTTCTTTGACGAAACGAACGTGAAATAACACACGAACACGGTACGGGAAAACAACACTCATGTGATTTTTAATGTTAATACTTTTTTAAATATGTTCTAAATAACAAACTCGAATATACTCTCATCGACACTCAAACAATATTTCTATAATTAGAGATTTATAGGGCCTCATAATTTATCACTCTCTTTTTTTCTCTGGATGTTGTATGATGCGACTACCGATATATGACGGGATAAGCATCTCAAAAAATATCAGACCTAAATTCAACAGACCGGTAACGAGCAGCAAAGTCTAAGGTGCGAGGTGTATTTTACAGCGATCGATCGGTAGTGAGACAACCCTTAACCCTGATAAACGTCGCTCCAAATAGACATTACTGATGTGCGGAAGCAATTCTAATTAACATAATCATATGCCTATTAATTTTCTATGGCACGTTATTTAAGACACTACAATAAAAAAATACACCGACAAGACGAAGGATTTTCATAATCGTGACAGGCAATTGTTCATAATTGTAACAGGCAAGCGAATTAGGACACGCATTGCATAAGTCACGATAGCCGAGTGGTTGGGTGGTCGGAATTTCGAGTCAAGAGACCTAAGTTCGATCCCCAGGTGGCGGTCTCGTACCAATTGGTTTTTCTAAAACCTATGTATGAATTACATCGTTGGCTTGGACAGAAAGACGGCGACGGTTTCACCCCCTGTCACGTTGTCCCGAAAATATCTTCGGTGGAAGGTGGGTCGTAGGGACTTAATTGTCTAGACTAGACCTCTGTCTACCCCTGTATTGGGAATTGCGTGAAGATATTTTTTTTATTTTATTCAAGCGATTTAGGGACCGCAGTACCTTACAACTTGCACGTTAAGCACCCTTAACGTTGCTGCCCGTCACCGGTTACGCTCATTTTAGTATGGTGTTTTTCGAGATGAGTATCATTCGGTGATCTTTACAGTATTCACGATACGACATGAAAAGTACCCTACGGAAAGGAAGGGGATGTTATATTATTACTCATCACCACTATATACACGGCACTATTTACAGAAGCTTTTAAGTAATTATTGTTAATTAAGATTATACAGCTATACAACGTTTATAAAACGATTATATTACGATGAACAATTATACAACGACTCTGAAACACAAATAGATCCAAGAAGTTTGTGTGTGTTATACATGCAATTAAGTCAGCGTATTTATTTAAAACTAAAAATTATTTTAAATTACTTTGACGTTTTCAGTTAGAAAACTGTACTCTGTGAAACATTAATAACCACATAGAACTTTAAAAGTATGAGAGTGCTCACAGGAAATGCAAAGATGGATATTAACATAGTTTTGTAGTAAACTCATTTCTCATTTAGTATACAGTTAGCGTAAACTACACTAGGGATAATTACACTCTGCATTCTGTTCACATAAAGCCGTTTTCTTCAAAGTGCTTATAGTGTTTTGATCCAAGGCTTAAACATTTTTTTTATCTTTATATATCGCTTTTATCAACACACAGACACAGGTAGACAATTTAGTACTTTCAACCCACTTTTTACTGGAGCTTATTTGGGATAACTTGACGGGTAGCCTGATGCCGTGAGTCCAAGCCAACAGTACAATATAGTTTCATATGATATGTTTATATGTTTGTAATACCATCCATGAGTCGAGTAAAAACATATTCATGACATAAATGTTTGACCCTAGCTGGCCTCGAACCTAAAATCCTTACCTACGTCCGCAGGGTCACTACCAACTAAACAATACATATAAAAATCTTAAGCTAAATATCGATAACATCTTGAACTGGGGAAAACACGTAACAGAAGTTAGCTGTAAAGTGCTCTATCGCCTCAAAAATCTTCTTCTAATGATTCTTAATAATTTTATAAGATATATTCTGAACCTTCGCAACTATGACCATATTTCACAAATACCGTTCTCGTCTTAAATGTCTTACTGTTCAACAAAAGCGAAACTCTAGAATTCTGCTGGTTCTCTTCTCAATCATAAATGATGACTTACCCTTTGCAACTTAAGGACAAATTTCAGTTTCAACGTTCAACTCATGATCGGTGTCTGCGGTCTTCATCTAATCACAAAATGGGCATTCCGCAACACTTTAGCAATTTTGATGGCCTTTACCATTCAGGCTACACTGCTGTGGAATTCTTTACCCGAAGATCAGATCAGATCAGAAAAGTTACCAATAATTTGCTATTTAAAAAACTTGTACGCGAACACCTTATAGCTTGCAGATAGTATTAGTAGATTGGTAATTGCAATCATAAAAATGTTACTTGCACTTATTTATTATATTTATTTATTTATGTAATATTTGTATTAGTATTTGAGATAGTAGCGTTTATGTCCTATTTATATCATTATTAGATTCTTTACTCCATTGTATTATCCTCGTTTTTTTATTAATAGTTGGTACCAATTATATACTTACATGATTATATATGAATTTTTTATTCGCTTTGTTTACACTAAATTAATGTTAAAGCACCTTAACCATATTTCTCCATGCCTTGGGTTGACTGGCAGAGAAATCCTAAAGGCAGTAAGTCCGTCCTATGTATAACTTTCATCACAAGGTAGACAATGAAGTGTAAATACATAAACAAATAAATATATAACTTGAAATGGATATTCCATTTTATTAAATTAAAAGATTTGTTTCAGAAAAAATAGTAGATAGAATAACATATGATAACAATAGATGAATAACATTTTCGTTAAAGAATTTTGTCATGATAGCCGAGTGGTGGGTGGTCGGAATTCGAGTTCGATCCCCAGGAGGTAGGCTCGTTCCAATGAGTTTTTCTAAAAAGTTACGTACCATTTATATCGTTGGTCTTAAAGAAGGCGACGGGCTCACCCCCTGTCACGTAGTCCCAAAATATTTTCTGTGGAAGGTGGGCCGAAAGGACTTAATTGTCTAGACCTCTGTCGACCCCTGTATTAAGAATGGCATGAAGATATTTATTTTAAGAATTTTGAATCCATACTCAAATTTCAAATTTTAAATTTTGGGGTCCCCGCGCGATGCAGTTTCTAAAGGAATTGTATCCGCGACTTATCGTTGCCGCTGGTGACAAGAGGGCTGGTTCTTTTCTCGCTCAACGGTTAAGTCTAGCCATTCAACGTGGAAATGCAGCCAGCGTTCTTGGTATCATAATAGTTTTTAATTAATAAGTATTGTAAATATTAACATATTTTTTTCTTTAAATAAAGTATTACATTTCACCTATAAATATAAAAAAAATTTAAATGTTTATATAACTTTATCTGTCGGTTACACTTTCAGGGGTAAAACGCTAAACAACTGCTTTTGAAAAAATTTGCTGTGCAGATAAAACAAGAATTCTTACTATCTGCATACCAAATTTCAGGTAGAAGAAGAAGTAGGAAGAACGTCAAAGACTTGAAATCCCAAAAGTAATACAAATAGTAATAGTAATACAAAAGTAATAGTAATACAAATTGAGCGATAAAAGGTGAGGCGGATGATGTGCTGCAGGAAAAGGGTAGCTACCCGCCAGGTCGGGTGATCGTGACCTGGGGAGGACTTCTCCTCCACAAGTGTGCGCTATCGGTAATCGTATATTTGCTTGTAATCGTGCGAACTTCGATAGCGCGATGTAGGACGTCGATGTGTTTCCTGAATCCGCCACTAGCGAGCTTCTTATGTGGAGACATAGATGTCGCCACAAAGGTTTGCACGGGTGAAGGACGCGAGGTAACAGCTAATATTAATTCTGTATCGCTAATATAAATCCTATATCGTAATCGTATGAGTTACATAGTATCAGATGTAGATAGTTACAATTCGTCGCATAGCTAAATGTTTATTACGAAGTTGAACTACAAAATCGACTTCGGCAGTCCGTTGTTACGAAATCCGATCCCTGAGCCGTTCCCGCACTCTAGGGTCCGCTTAACCTATTTTCATTTCTTCCTTGTTTTTATTTTCTCGCGCTAGACGGAGCGCTGTATGAGTGCGCGAAGCTTTTTAATTTACGGCTTGCGAGAGCCTTCTTTGAGAGTAGTTTTCTGGCTATGTTTCAGCGACGGTTACACTAAAGTTTAACGAGGCCCGCTAATAACATTCGTTTGCTCTACTTTTCTTAAATGCCTAATAGTTTCTAGCCGTATTCATTGTTTCAGTAATTTTACCATTTGGTTTTAACTAGAATGTACGAGTCCAAAAATAAATGAAAAAAAGAGTTTTAGTTTATTTGTGTAAAAATCCAATAAAATCCAATAAAATAATTTATTCTAATAACCTAGAAATACTGGTTTTATTTATAATTTACGTATATAAATTCTTACGATGACCCCTACATACGTTCTTATAAGGAAAAATCTATGCTCGAAAGCCTTCCAAGTATATAACCTACCTTTATAGGTGCTAAGCGTTAGCTGGAATGTACGAGTAGATGAAATAAAAGACACGATATAAATAAATAAGAAGTTTGGTATACACTCAAAAGCACAAGATATATACAAAGAAAAACAAGAGAGCTGAGTATTTCCTATTTCTATCCTATTTCTTTCATTTGGATTATTTACATAGTTTCCGTATGTCAATGACTTACATTATGACCTAGAAAATGTTTAACCGGAGTATAATCTCTCTACTGAATTAATTCACCGATAACATGTTATTATATATTTAAATTGTAAATAAAATTTTAATGGTGGTAGACTCCGTCTCTACCTAGAAGTCGTCTGGGTAAATATCACACTATTGCCCTTTTCTGTCACCAAATAACTGTGTAACAACTGTATTGTATAGAGAAGCATTGTTCAGAGGGTGCTTCCTTCAACTACCTGTCCGATACTGTAGGAATAACTACGGGTATGCGACCCCGAACTACTAGCTAAACTGCTTTCATGACCCTTCTCCTGTAACAGTAGTATCCTATTCCCCTTTTCTCTCACAACCACCTAATAAGGAGCCTCCCGCCAACACCGACTGGAAATCCCGTCCAGTCACAATAACTGCTAATGTAGCAGCTTATATCGTTATAGGTCTCGCTAACATCCACGTCCCTACCTCTCTCCGATTGTATCTCCGGTCTCCCGTTCCATTTGACTCAGGGTAGCAAGGGCAAGAGTGCATCTGTGTTAGCGCAGACACTGACATTTTTGATGTATCGTGCACTATAATATCTCCTGCGCAAATGACTTGGCTATTGACCCGTCTCCGATCAGACATAAATTCCAGTAGCGATGGGCAAAGGTACAGAGATCTGTGTGTGATGCAACCAGGCTTTATCTGATGCCTGCACGCTGGCGGCTCAAGGAGAGTGGTTGCTTTGCACTGCACAGGGCTGGCAGTGGGAATCCAGCAGCCTGAGTGACTAAATAGCTCTATTCAGAGAGGCACTGCTTTCCCCAATTCGGGGAGGGGACTCGAAAAAGTGTCCTAAAAAAGGTTTAGCCCTATCATATCACAGAGGTAGTAACCGCGGCTATCTCTGCATCAATCTTTACGCCGTCGAAAGACACAAAAGAATAGACTCAAGATCTAAAAAGTCTTAATATGACGTTTGCTGTATGAAACGTGCATGCCCTCCTTGATCGCGAGATCAACATGTGCCCTCCTCGTAAAACTGGTCTCGTGTCCCGAGAACTCCGATGCTACGGTGTGGATATTGTTGCTCTCAGTGAAACGCACCTGGCTGACGAGGGGGAGAGGGTTGAACGACTGGGCGGGTATACCTTATTTTGAAAAGGAACCCCGTCGTCAGAGCCTACCTACCAGACATGAATAGCAACGGGCAACTTCTACTTTTGCTTTGCGCCCAATTCCAATATGCTGAAACCAATACCATGTTCAGGCTCCCAGCAAACTAAAAGGCCGCATGGATGCATCCGAGGTCGAAACATTGGCACCTGATTGACTTTGTGTCTATCCGACAAAGAGACATTTCCCTAGTGCCTATCACTTGTGTTATGCGTGATGCAAACTCAATCTGCTCTACTGACCACAGACGCGTCATCACCAAACTGAGACTCCGCCTACACCCTACTCATAGATCCTGTATTTTGGGAACTAAGCCTAAATATTAGGAAACTACAGAGTCCATTAGTGCGTGCGACTTATAGTCAGTTAATTGGTAATACTCTCCGATTGCAACGCTCTCGTCAAATATGGTTTTTGCCACCTCAGAAACATTAGGTATTAAAGCCAATGTATATGGGGATTTGTTTGATGACAACGACGAAATTTTATCCGGAGCTATTCAAAAGCATCGGTCTCTTTTACGCCAGCATGCCAATGACATTTAATCAGAGCGAGTGAAGGCAGGTGGTGTGGAGTAGCGTAGGCAAGTAGGAGGATGAGGGAAATATAAGACAAGTGGTGGAAAGATAAAGCCGAACGCATGCAGTGGCTTATTGACACTTACCAGCTGGGAGCATTTTATGATGAGGTCCGAAAACTTGTTGGTACTGCTAGTCGTATCAGAGTGCCTCTTAAATCACTCGACGGCACTAAACTGCTTACGAACAAACAAGATGTTCTCAGTCATTGGGGAGAGCACTTTAACAACTTGCTCAATGTTGACCGAGCTGAAGAGCTCGCACACATGACTCGCTCTATGTCTACATTGCCCTAGATTTATGAGTTGGACAGTCTACTATCTCTGCAGGAAGTCATCGTTGCTGTACAGCTACAAAAGAACAACAAAGCGGTCGGCGTTGACTATGTGCCATGGGAATTGTTAAAGTATGGTAGCTCAGAGTTGCATCAAGCCATTTGGAAACCGTTCGCACGAATGTGGGACGAAGAATGTGGTCCTTATGACTTTAAAGTCTCTTGGATCTGTCCACTATACAAGAAAAAGGGCGACAAAGCTGATTACAATTCTTATAGAGGAATTTTCCTGTTAACTTCCCCCGGCTAGGTTTTCGCTCAAGTTTTACTTAACCGCTTGAAACCTTTGTCTGAAGACATTTTGCTCGAAACCCAGTTTGGCTTCCGGCTTAATCGGGGTACGTGTAAGGCTATTTTCTCTATTTGCCAACTTCAAGAGAAAAGTCGACAAAGAGCAAGGTCTGCTATGTTTTGATGACTTAGAAAAATCCTTTGACAGTGTGCCCCGAGGAGCTCTTTGGATGGTACTATCGAAACTTAGATGCACGTATAAGTTTATAACAATGATCCGACTCTTGCATGATGACATGTGCTGTTGTGTCAAGGTAAAAGATGAGCTTTTCCGTGAGCTGCGGCGTCAAACAAGGCTGCGTACACGCCCCAACTCTGTTCACTTTATACCTTGTAGTAGTAATTCGGGAGGCTTTGCAGACTTAATCTGAAGGTATTTGTATTCGGTATATACACAGTCAGGTCATAAGTATTGTCACACAGTAAAAACTTTTCTTTTACAATGTTGGCCACAAAAAAGTTTACTGAATTCGAATTTCGAATTGTTCATGAAAATAAAACTACATACTTTTTAGAATTTTACTCATTTTTAAATATGGAGTGGACGCTTAAAGAAGACCGTGTTGCAGTTATTGCGTTGCATCTTTGCGGTTACGCGCCAATTCAAGTTTTTGACATACTGAAAAATTTTAATATAACCAAAAGATTCGTTTATCGTACCATCAAACGATACAATGAAGACTCTAGTGTAGATGACAGGTCAAGAAGTGGTTGCTCTCGGTCTGTTAGGACTCCAGCAGTGATAAAAACTGTGAAGGCGCGAATTCAATGAAATCCCAAACGTAAGCAGAAACTGTTGGCCCTTCAGATGGGGTTGAGCAGAACCACGGAGAAAAGGGTGTTAAATGAAGACTTAGGGCTTCGGGCATATCGAAGAAAAACAGGACATTATTTGAATGCTCATCTAATGGACCTAAGACTGAAGAAATGCCGCGCTTTGTTGAAGCGGTAAGCGGGAAAAAAATATCGGGAAATTCTTTTTTCGGATGAAAATTTTTACCGTAGAAGAGAGCTACAACAAACAAAATGAAAAGGTGTACGCACACAGTAGTGGAGAAGCAAGCAACCTTATTCCGCGTGTCCAACAAGGTCATTTTCCATCCTCGCTCATGGTATGGTTGGGAGTTTCTTATTGGGGCTTAACAGAGGTACATTTTTGTGAGAAAGGTGTAAAAACGAATGCAGTTATGTATCAAAATACAGTCCTGATGAACCTTGTGGAATCTGTTTCTCATACCATGTTCAATAACAGGCACTGGGTATTCGAACAAGATTCGGCGCCAGCTCATAGAGCGAAGAGCACACAAGACTGGCTGGCGACGCGTGAAATCGACTTCATCGGGCACGAAGACTGGCTCTCATCCAGCCCAGATTTGAATATGTTAGATTACAAGATATGGCAACACTTGGAGGAAAAGGCGTGCTTAAAGCCTCATCCCAATTTGGAGTCACTAAAGACATCCTTGATTAAGGCATCCGCCGATATTGACATGGACCTCGTTACACATGTGACAGACGTGTTAAACATGTGACAGAATTTATGACCTGACTAGGTATTGACGGCGGCGAGGATTTCAACCTAGCCAGACTAAAAACTCACACCAAAATGTCTCACGTGACTATCACTGAGATGATATATTCAGACAATTTATGTTTTGTGGCGGAATTCCTGGATAAAGACTTATGTTACTTAAGTCTCGATGAGTCGTGTCGAAGATTTGGCCTGAAAATCAGTGTAAAGAAAACCGAAGTAATGCTTCTGTATACACTGCACAGCCTCCCGTTCGGCAAAAAAACTCGGTAACGACTCGCTTTACCTTCTTAACAAGTTCAAGTATCTTGGCAGCACTGTATTATCAAAGTGCCTCCTTGATGACGAAGTTAACAGCAGAATTGGAGCATGCAGCCTTCGGCAAGCTTCGTCTCAAGGTATATCCTTCACACGACAAAAAGCTCTCTGCGAAAGTAGCTGTGTACATGGCAATCGTTCTGCCTTACCTCCTTTATGCCTCTGAAATACCATGGGTCCTATACCGCAAGCATATCCACACATTAGACAGATTCATTGTGTGACATTATAAACAACCATTGGTCGCGTCGTGTTCGAAACACGGAAGTACTTCGACGGTATATAGGCGTATCTAATGAAGCGGCAACTGAAGAGGTGCGGCCATGTCTCCCGGCTGTCTAATACTGCTGTGGCCAAGCGCGTCTTCTATTGTGAACTGCATAATAACAAGCGAAAACAAGGCGGCCATTACTGCGGTTCAAAAATGTACTCATGTGCCATATGAAGAAATGTGACGCGCTCAAGGCTCAATCAACTGCAACCATCACCTAGTAAGTCGGAGGGGTGCTGGCTCTGCTGCTCGCACGTTCAGCGCAAAAATCGGTTACGTCAGTCACCTGTGAGCATATGAAAGACTCTCGCAATAGTCATAGATCCAAAGTCACTGTGGCCGATATACATACATATACATACATATATATATATATATATATATATATATATATATATATATATATATATATATATATATATATATATATATATATATATATATATATATATATATATATATATATATATATATATATATATATATATATATATATATATATATATATATATATATATATATATATATATATATATATATATATAGAGAGAGAGAGAGAGAGAGAGAGAAAGAGAGAGAGAAGCAGAGTAATTAAAGGCTATGAGGAGGAGAAGCTTAATCCTTGGGGGTGACAGCGCATCTAAAACTTTCTTCGTTTAAAGCAGATGTACATTTGCTGTTGCAGCCACTATCACTCGGATTACAATCGCTAGCAGCTTTTTACAATCCTATAATAATATTTTTTATTTATGTGGCATTGTTTTGAACAAATGATGTAGATACGGATTGAAAACAAACATAACGCTCGTATCATACGAGTATATCAGTCGTTCGAACCACCAGCGAAATACGAAACACAAACACTTAAATAGGCATAGAGTTTTTACGCTCCACTCCATAGCATTAGAAAACGAAGTTTTGAGTACTCTTGAATCATCTAAGCTGGAGTGCACTAGACTTGATTAACCTAGAGACTATTTATGTGCCAACAAGGCTTGAAATAAAACGAATATCATTTGTAGTTCAAATACTACGAAGTCATTTTGATGCCTTCGTTCGTTTTTGTAGGGTTCGAAAGAAAAAAAATGCCAAAATGATCCATCAAATTACGAGACCTAATCCCGAATCTCGGATCGGATATAAGCTTCATTTTGCTGGGTATCGTTTTTGAGACTTCTAATTCGTAATCCTATTCTAATTCGAAATCAAAACATACAATATAAATAAACAAATTATTAAAATTTTAATTAAACACCGATTTCACTTTTATAAATTGTAACCATAATAACTCACTTCAAGTATAATATCTACTAACGAAACGCAAACAAAAAAAATATAGATGCAAATTTAATTCCGTCAAGATAGAAAACAGAATTTATTCGCAAGATAATTTTCTCCACCCTTTGTAGAAGCAGACGTTTGAAAGAATTACAAGAAGGAATGAATGTTTGTACAGCCGTGCTAGACTCCTTGTCTGTTATTTGACTAGACTCGTTTCTCAATTGTCATTATTTCACGCTGCATATCTGCGCAAGAATCTCTTGTTTTAGTACAACAGATTAACACAGGATTGTAAGGTTTGCAACTGCAAGTCGGCTTTATCAGCCTACTTCGGATGCGCGTTGCCATCCTTCCATTAAGACGAAGTACCATCCGCAGCCAGTGTGAAGTCATGATGCACTATAGATAATTATAGACCACCAAGTCGTATCCAAGGTGCATAACAAAAAAAAATCTTATAATAAAATGTCATATTATAAAAAAAAATTACTCGTTAAATTTCTTTTTAAGATTCTTATTAAAAATTTCATATTTTTAAGTTTTCTTTGTAAATTTATCATCAAAAATCACACGCCACAAATATCTGAATAGGGCTCTTCAAACGATTTAATAAGAGTCAGAAATGGAGGTCTTTCAAGAGTGATATTAAAATTAAATCGGGCCCTTTCTTTAAAAGGAGTACAGATATTTAAGATATAAGAGATATTTAATTGTGATCCTGTAGGACCGTTTATATTGGTTTTGACATAAATCTGGTTGAGACTTGTTGAGGGATTTTATACTGAAATGCTTTTTGTAGATTGTTACTGAATTGGCTCGCCTTTTAAAGTAATGTTAAATATGTATCTCTTCATAAAATTACTATATATGACGAACTCGTAATATAATATCGAATGTATTCGAAAACTATTTTTTAATAACAGTAGCTAGACAGTAACACGTTTTGCTGTGACTCAGTCTAAAACGTAGTGATTTAATATACACTTTGGCTCTGTCTTTTATTCAATTTAGTTAATATCCTTTGAAGATAGCAATGTAAATAATATCATTAGACAGACAATAACGGTTGCCATAAAAAAATCTTTACGCCTTTCCCAACATAGGGGTAAACAGAGGTCTAGAAAATAAAGCCCTTTAGACACACATTCCGCCGAAGAAATTTTTTGGGACAACGTGACAGGTGGTGAGCCCGTCGCCGTCTTAATATCCAAGCCAACGATATAAATCGTTAAGTACTATAATCGTACTAAACAATTCTTCATATTATACAAACCATGTACATCGTTAATATTTCATTATTATTTAATATTTTTAACGTACAATTATTAAGCACTTTCCCACTCTAACCCGCTCTACGCAAAGGCCGATAAATGTACCGAAGCATAATTAAATACCACGCTCTTTTTTATATTCAACGAAGCCCTCGCCTGAAAATGACAAAAATTTCGAATATACAAGCGTATTTAATAAATTTCTTACAGAATTGAACTAATAAATTGGTTAGACCATTAACATTTCAGTTTAGGTATAAGATAAGTCGTGCTCTCAACAAATCTACTTTATTAATTTTTATAAGTAAAAAAAATTTTACCATATACGATATGGCATTTTTTAATAAAAATTAAGCGACAGTTTTTCAAGAATTTAACATGACAGGTTGTTCAACAATTATGCTGTAATATTTTAAAATTGTATATGTTATTGTTGTGTGGTTAGGGCGTAAGATTATTATTTTAAGTTTATTTTTTTTTTCATATTCAATCGGAAAACATACAAATTAATAAAATAACAGATAAAACTATTGATAATTTACTAAACTTAAATAAGTAAAGTTTCCTCTTATCACTAATACAAAGAAAAAAAAGTAAAACAAAGAAAAATATACATAATTAAATAAAAAAATGGAATTAACCGAAATCAGAAAAACATTGAAAAATTAAGATTTCAATTTGTAAACATTCTCAATTTAAAGATAAATGTCTTCCAAAACTTATTTTAAGTGATGCTAATAAACGCAACTAAAATTTTCGTTATACTGCCCCCTTTCTTCCCGTGGTTGTAGTAAGAAGCGACTAAGAACTTGAAAATGCAATTGGCTTCCAACAGATGACTAGATAAACATCTCGAAATAATACCAGACCAAAATTTAGTAGAACGATGACGGGCAGCAGCGTCTACGGTGCAACGTGTCTGGTACGCCAACCCACTTGCCAAACTCAAATATCTTCAAATATCTCCTGATTGGTTGATCCGATTTTAGCATGAAGCGTAAACAAGAGATAGATGATAATATAGACATATAAATAGGAATAACATCACATACATATTTATTATAATCTTTTATTTTATTCATTTATAATCTAGTTTGTATTCCATATTTAAATAATCATGCTTCAAACAATTCTATACAACTTATGTTTGAAAGCAGCGTAAAATTATGCAAATTTCGAGTAAGAATATATAAGTAAGTAAATTTTCAATAAAATATAACGACCATTTAAAGTCTGCGAGAAAATTTAATACAGAAAAAGCTCGTATAACCGTCTACCGAAAATCAAATTCAATTTCAAAATTATCGCATTTGTACGTCTGTTACACAAAGCAGTTAAATCCATGAATTTCAACGCTGAATAGCAAATTGTTGAATTGATTCATTATTTGCTAGGAGTCCATGATTCTCTCCTTTGAAATAGATTTCTAAGGCTAACAACTTGTATATTCGATAGTTACCAAAGAACTTTAAGGCTTTCACTTGTTTTTACAAACTACTTGGAGAAGTTTAATAATTGATAAATGGCTTGTAAGAAAAAAAGATATCAGTTAAGTCTTACTTTCATTACTATTTTTGTTTTGAATGAAAAAACTAATCACGTACGCATGACACACAACATTTTCATGTAGACTATTAAACGACTTACCGAATTTATAATTCTGTTTTACATGCACGAAGATTCTGAGTAATTCAGCATCAAACATAACACTCATCAATGAAATAAAACGATTTACTCATCAATGAGGTAACGCAACACCGTGGTTTTGTTTAAGTTATACTTATGTTACGTAGGTAAACACTTAAAATGTAAAATTCTTTTATCTTTGAAAATCTACACTTCAAAACATAGTGTTTCTTTGAACATCTTTGTGAAATAGGAATTTGGGCAACCTCATCCCAAAAATGGAATGATCACTTGTCACAAAAATTTAAATCACTTTTCTGAAGACTATTATTTTAGAATAGCAATTTAAAAATGTGCAATAACAATATTATTATACTCGAAATAACACTTTAAATATTTTATCTCAGTCAAAACGAATAATATAAATTATATTCCCGCCAAATTTCCTTGAATTTTGATAATAATGTAAATACGGTAGTGATGCGATGAAAGTGGTGAGGTATCGATAGATGTACATTGCCGCCTTTTTTTTTTTATTCTTGGCAAATAACTTTTTTCTTTACGTCCTTTTATAATGTGAATGACTATGATCTTTATGTAATTGATTTGTCAATACTTATTTATTATAATACGATAAATATATGTAAAAATATAATCTAATATTATATTTCAAAGAGAAAAGTAATAACATAATTATATATTATTACTAATATTATAAACTTTATGTTTCGATTTCAAAGTTCTTTTGCGTTTTAGCATTTATTTGCAACAAACTTTTCAAGCTAAGACGAATAAGATAGAATGCCTTCTTTTTTAATTAATAGACACAACTTTTTTCTACGTACTTTTATAATGTTTTTGAATATGATTTTTATTTCACTGGTATATCAATACTAATTTTTAGAGAGATATAAATAAATAAATATCTTCACGCAATTCCCAATATAGGGGTAGACAGAGGTCAAGTCTAGACAACTAAGTCCCTTTGACCCACCTTCCACCGAAGATATTTTCGGGACAACGTGACAGGTATAACTCAAGTGCTTTAGCAACTTACTTTGAGATTAAAGCAATGCATATGATTTAGTTTCTATCTTTTATTTCTCAATTCAAAAAATGATATTGTTGTATATATTTAATGTGTGTTGATATCTTTCGAGTAGGATTTCTTTATAATAAATATGTTTTACTATTCGATTACCACAAAATATTAAACATACAAAGAAGTTCTGATGAAACGTGCCCCGCCCTGCAGATGAAGTTCTACCCTAGAACCAGCTTGCAGCACCACCAACTAGGTCTAAATGTGTAAATCTAAATAATTTTCGAATCCACACACATAATTTTCTGTTTACATAAATAATGCTAAATGAATATACCAAATCAAATGTAATTAGATACGTTCAAAATTAACGATATGTTAAAGTTCACTGCAGGGTAAAGACTCCACGTAAGGATGAACTTTTCATGATCGCTGCGCGAAAACGCTTGCTAAATTTATCCCTATTATTTAAGTTAGATCTACGTCCTGGCCCATTGTTTTGAAACTCCTAATAAAAATATGAAAACAATCTTTAATTAAAATCGACTTATCATATTTAAACCTGGAAGAGGATGGATACATCTAGTGTTTTCTCTCCGCATGATCATGGAAAAGCTTCTGAGTTCTAACCCGAAGCTTTTCTGTGCTTTTGTGGATCTTGAGAAGGCATTCGATAAGGTTGTAAGGAAGAAAATTTGGGAACTGTTGCCGGGGTATGGTGTGGATGGCCCACTGCTAAGGATTGTGCAATCACTCTATTGTGACTGCAAAACCTTTGTGCTTTTAAGGCATGGCCTGTCACCCATGTTTAACGTCCAAACGGGCGTACAACCGGGTGGTGTTATGTCCTCCTGGCTATTCATATGGTATCTCGACAGCTATTTATAAAAGCTGAAAGATAATGGTTTGGGTGTGAAATTGGGAGACATAAAAGTAAGCAGTGTGCCGATGACGGAGTGCTTATTGCACCATCAGTCGCAGAACTACAGTCACGTGTATGAAAGAGGAATGTGAAAATAAAGATCAAATCAAATCATTTATTCATCGACATAAGAACATACATTCGTTTATCGATCGTCGTTTTTAATCTACCACCGTTTCGTAATGAGGTTCCTCTAACGGAGAAGAAACAGGCAAAAGAAACTCCGTAGGTATCCTCTTTTTGGTCAATATTTTTAACAATATAATTCATTATACAAATTTAATGTGATATTTTCTAGAAATAGCTTGGGAGCGATCACCTCATTCCCAGGGGTTACTGTCATTAATATATTCATTTATATTATAATAACCCTTCCTATAAAGCTTTTCTTTAATAAATTTCTTAAACCTGTTAAAAGACAGGCTTTGCATATTTACCGGGACTTTGTTGTAGAAGCGTATACACCGCCCTATGAACGAGTTACTTACTCTATGGAGTCTACTAACCGGTGTTACAAGCTTGTGTTTGTTCCTAGTATTTACATTAAGTACATCAGAAGTCTTGCTAAAAGTATGAATGTTTTATGCACATACATTAAATTTTCATATATGTATTGAGAGGCCAGTATTAAAATATTAATTTCTTTAAATTTCTCTCTAAGAGTTGCTCGGGAATCCAGACAATATACAGCTCTTATGGCCCTCTTTTGTAAAACAAATACTGTTTCTACGTCAGCTGCATGACCCCATAGCAGAATACCATATGACATTATGCTATGGAAGTAACTAGAATAAACAAGCCTAGCCGTTTGTACATCAGTTAACCTATACAAGCCTTATTTTTCTTTCAGCATATGCTGCAGAGCTTAACCTACTCGCAAGTTGGGATATATGGGGGCCCCATTGAAGCCTCGCATCAAGTGTTATTCCGAGAAAAACAGCTGTATCCACAAAGCTCAACTCTTCCCCATTTATCAGTACATTGGTATCACCCTAATGTTTAACAGGTGTTGAAAATTTTATTTATTTATTTATTTATTTACACTTTATTGCAAACCTCACAAAGAAAGTTATACAAAGGGCGGACTTAATGCCATTAGGCATTCTCTGCCAGTCAACCCGAGGCGTGGAGAAATATTGTTAAGGTGCTTTAAACTGGGTTACAGAAAAAGAAAATCAATATAGGACCAAACGAAAATAAAAATTTTGAAAATTTCATACATTTAGTCTTATTGATATTTAAATGTAAATTATTAGCATTGAATCAATGGGCTGTTTTTGACATAGCACAATTTACCTCGTCAAGTGTAACAATGTGTCGTTTGATTTTAAATATTATAGAGGTATCATCAGCAAATGATACTGAGAACAATAAATGGCCCGAGAATCGAGCCCTGCGGTACGCCCATAGCTACCGTCGATCTATAGAAATACGCACCGTTGATTGCCACTCTCTGAATTCTATTAGATAAATAAGACTTAATTAGGTCAAGAGCCGTATCTCTGATACCGTAATGGTGTTATTTCCTGACAAGTGTTTCATGATGAACGCAATCAAAAGCCATAGAGAGATCAAAAGACACCTAAAGCATCCTGTGATCTCTCCCAAGCCTTACATATATACTTAATTAGCTCAACACCAGCATCGGTTGTTGAGCGACCCCTTGTAAAACCAAACTGATTGCACTGTAATAGTTTGTTTAAATTAAAATATAATAACAGTTGAGAAAGAATTATTTTTTCAAAAATTTTACTAAGTGTTGGTAGTACCGAAATAGGTCTAAAGTTAGTGGGGTCCGAAGTACTACCAGATTTAAATAAAGGTATTTCTATACTTTGCTTCATGAGATGAAGAAATACACCAGACTCTATACTACTATTAAATATTATGGACAAATTAGGTGCAATCAAATCTATTATAGAAGCAATTACTTCAACGGACATTCCCCATAGATCCGCCGTTTTCTTACATTCAATAGTGTTAAACATTCTCACAATATCTTTAGAACTAACAGCCTCAAACTTAAAGGTTGTGGTGCAAGCTCTTACATTTTCCTTCAGTAACGTCCCGGCAACAACAGAAGAAGAATTCAACGACTGTGTAGTCAAAATTTGAATTTCACTAAAAAAAAGTCTCAAAAATTTAGCTACCTCATGATTAGTAATTATAACTTTATTGTCAATATTAAGTTGGTAGTTAGAACTTTGTGACATATTCTTCCCGGTTCACTATTAATAATATTCCAAGTCATTTTTACTTTATTAGAAGCATTTTTAATTTTATTGCTTAAGTGTAATGACTTGGCTGCGAAACAGACTTTTTAAAATTTTTAATAGTTTCTAACATAATCCTTAAAAGTCTCGCAATGATTGTATGACCTATCGCTGTAAAGTTCATACAATCTTCGCCTACTTCGGTGAATTCCACTGTTGCCCAATCATTAAAAGTCTTTCGACTATTCAAAGAGAATGTTTTAGAAGTAGAAACGGCATTAAATTCAATTTTTAAGAAATTAAATAATGAACTGTACAAGGCGTTAGTATTGTCATGGTAAGGCAACACTGGAAGTTTTTTTTATTAAATTACTTCTAAATTTCTCTTTGCGATATAAATTTATCGAAACAAACACAGCTTTCCTAATACCTGTGGTTGGTCGGTCGTGAGACAGACTAACACATTGTCCAGAGTGGTCTGAACTTAACTTATGAATTATTAATCTGTGCAATGGTTTGACATCTGTAAAATATTGTCTATGCACGTCACACTTTGTTATTATTGTTGGCTCATAAAACAAGTTCACAAGATTGAACGACTTTAACAATGAGAGAAATCTAAAAGTAATAGAAGAAGCTTCCAGGAGATTAATATTAAAGTCTCCGCATATGACTACCGATTTATTCGGTTTATGAAGTTTAAGTAAAGCTTCTTCCATAATTCTTAAAAAACACTCATATAAGGCGCAGGGCAATCGGTATACAAGAACAACAATGAGATGCTCAAGCTCAACGCAAGCCATTTCTATAGTTCTCTCAACAGAGAGGCTCACAATGTCTTTACGTTCCTTAAATGTCAAGGACTTACTCAATAGTATTAACACTTAATAACCTAGAGTTTCAATTTTGATACTAATATTTTAAACCGAATATTCACATTACTATTAGTTTTTTTTATATGTTGGCTGTATGTATTTTACTGTTGTATAGTATTCTATCCAACGAAATTAAAAAAAAAACAAATGTCATTATTGTTTTATTTTATCTGTGACATATTACTTGCGCGGCAAAGTGAACAAGTAAACACATTTTACTAAAAGTTTTGTTGAATATAAATTTGATATATTTTCTTTTTCTGAAGAATATAAATACTTTTGAGGTAAGTGAATACATTATTTTCGCTATGATATAATTATTTTAGCAAATGCATGTTTTGCTTGAAGAAATTAGTGCTTTTTTTTTGGTATCAATATTGATACTTCAGGCATTCCGCCCTACATAAAACCTACCTACTAACTCTTTAGCTATAAAACTTTTTGAACTTTCGTTTCATATTTTTTCTGCATAGCTTGGTGTGGGGATTACTTTTGTTTTATTTATTATAGAAATTTATCCAAAATGCGGCCAGAAGAGATTGAGAACATATTGAATCGGTTAGAAAATGGTGAAATTTCGGAAGACGATTCCACCGACAATGAAGATGACATAGACTATTATTCGAGCCAAAGAGATCGTCTGATGGAGCTAGATGATGAAGAGGATGTAGGTAATTTTCCCACTGACCCAAACTTGGATGCAGATCCGCCTGCAGCAAACGTAGATACCGACATGCAACATAATTTAGAGACTGTTGAACGAAACCCAACTCCTACAACCAGCAGCCAGAACAACCTGCAAACTGCACCTTTCAACTCTAGAAACTTAGTGTGGAGAGTAAAAAATATGGATTTAGTCCAAAATGCTTTCCAGTTTGCTGGAAATACTGAGTATTCACAAGAAATTATGAACTTAGACACTCCATTTCAGTTTTTTTCTTATTTTTTCGGTGAAGACATTTTGAGATTTCTAGTGGACGAGTCAAATAAATATGCCTTCCAAAAGAATCCCAACTTTACAGAACATGTAACTGTCTTAGAATTACGTAAATTTATTGGAATTCTTATTTTTACTAGTGTATATCATTATCCTAGTGTCCGGTCATACTGGTCAAACATTACAAAGTTTGAACCCATAGTACAAACAATGAATCGCAACAGATTTGATAAAATTAGAGAAATTTTTCACATGAATGACGACTCTAAACATTTGCCCATTGATCACCCCCAGCACGACCGACTGCATAAAGTAAGACCAGTGATAGACTATTTGAACAAGAAATTTATTACTTTACCATTTGAGCATCGTCTATCACTAGACGAGCAGATGTGTTCCACAAAAAATGAAACATTTTATGAAACAATATTTACCCAACAAGCCCCATAAGTGGGGATTCAAATTATACGTGTTATGCTCTTTGTCTGGTTATGCCTACAGTTTTGAGATTTACTCGGGAGCTAAGGACATGGACCGTTTACCTGGCGAACCAGACCTCGGAGCTGTGTCGAATACAGTTATTCGATTGCTACGACCAGTACCAAGGCATGTCAATCATATAATTTATTTTGACAATTTTTATACGAATATTCCTCTGGTACATTACTTGACCAACGAAGGTATTTATTGTCTTGGAACAGTACAGAGAAACAGGCTTGGAAAGTCGTGCAAGTTGCCGGAGAAACGGGAGATTATGAAATCCAACGTACCCAGAGGAACATATCACGAAAATGTGGCCTCTCACGAAGGCCTAGAATTGTCGGCCACAAGTTGGAAAGACAACAAACAGGTATTATTACTATCCACGTATGTTGGCGCTGAACCAGCGGATACTATAACCCGCTACGAAAAAACTAAAGGCCAATATTCAAATATCATGTCCTCGGGTTGTAAAAGAATATAATGCACACATGGGCGGCGTTGATTTGATGGATAGCTTCATTGGTCGATATCGCATCCGCATAAAGTCGAGAAAGTGGACGAGGCTCTTCTACCACTTGTTAGACATGACTGTCATCAATGCTTGGGTACTGTACAAAAAGGTAAACACAAGGAAAGGAAAACTTCAGAAGAATATTATGAAGTTAGCAGATTTTAGAACTGAGCTTGCCGATACTTTATGTAGATATCAAAGTCACTCAAAAAATAAAAGGGGCAGACCCAGTACCAACAGTCAACAAGACTGACGTGCGTTCCGATTGTATTGGCCATGAAAAAATATTTATGGAGTCTAGGAATAAATGTAAATTTAGTAATTGTAGGAAACTTACCTCCTGGTTCTGTAAAAAATGCAAAGTATCTTTATGCGATAATAAAAACAATCGATGTTTCGCATTATTTCATGCATAGGTCATTTAAGATTTCTTTATGGCCATAATGCCTGAAGTATCAAAATTGATACCTGTTTTTTTTTTTAAATAAATATGTAAAATAAATATTGTGATTTATTTAGCTATTTTTCCCTTCATCTAGACCCTCAAGCAAATACAGTAATATTTAAAAAAGAAGACTCGCGTAAATCAGGCTACTAAGGGTTAAAGAGCCACCCCGTAAAGCTTTTTCTCTATTGAAAGAACTAACAACCTGGTGCCTACTGAAGTTAAACACAAAGTTATCTTTTTTTAACCAATGTTCAGTGACACATAATATATCAACATCATTACTATTTAAAAACAATTCAATTTCTAAATCTTTACCTAAAAATCCTTGAATATTTTGATGCACCTGTTCAATACAACTTTTATTAGATAAACTATTTTGTAAAATTATACTATTCTCTTTAAAATTCTTTTGATAAATGTTATTATTGCAAGAGATTTCCTCTAGCATCTTATTATTTAATTTAAAGTACTTGAAACAGATTCCAAATTACTTGTCATATTAAGCTGCTCAATAAAAACAGATGTCAGTTTAGCCAAATTCTTGGCTGAGGTAAAATGTAAAAAATAGGATAGCACATCTGCTATTAATCTTGTATTATATTTGGATAGAAAATATCTATCTTTTATTAAAGAATTCTTAATAAGAATGTTAGTACCAATTAAATGGAATTTATCCATGTTATTATTTTGACATGTCAAATGTTTTCAATTATTAGACAATAAATTATTTAATTGAATGTTTATGTCAAATCTTATTTTGTTTTCATGTGGCAAATCCTTTAAATATGGCAATGGGAACAAGACAATTTTATTGACATTTAGTCTATTTAAATACTCTGAGTATTTTAACATTTGTCTTTTGTTAAGATTGCCCCTTCTTCTTATCAACAGTACTAAAATAGAATTAGGACAGAAAGTACTTGAGATAACTTTTTTCATTATATCATTAAATGATGCTCCATACAATAATTTGTGATTTGTCCTTTAAAGCTAGTATTTAACAATGTGCCAATATTTTTTCCTAATTCATCACTATGAACAATAATATTAATTTTTAATTTCATTTTGTTTAAAATTAAAATTTTTGCTATGGACCTGATCAGCATTACCAGAGAAACCATTTTGACTGACAACAGGGTCACATACCGACCCTGAAAGAACTGGCATTGAGCACTGACACTCACAGTATTTTGACAAAGACTCAAAGCTCCTCTCATTATGCTCGCATAATTTAACCAGCCCTTCCATAGCCAATATGTGCTCAGAAATCTCCTCCTGGACCGAAATTTAAATTAAGGAGCAAATTTTAACCCTCTGTTTGAACGCAAATAAAACTAAGGTTCTGGTATTTGAAAGGGACGAAATTACAACGAAGTGTGAAATATGGATAAATCAGGAATGTCTAGAACAGATGAATGAGATTGTACACTTGAGAAGCATTTATAGCTGGGATGGAAGATGTGATATGGATGTGGGCAGGTCTGTCGCTACCGGGAACAAAGTCAATGGTGCCCTGACTATGTTAGTCCAAAGGCAAGGCATAATGAAAAGTGCACGCCTTGCGATACATAACGCACTTCGATGGTTTGGGCACGTTGAGCGAATGAGAGAAGTCCGAATGGCGATGAAAATATACAGCGCGTAAGTAAATAATTAAAGGGATCAAGGTAGGCCGAGACTAACTTTCATTACCATGTGAAGACCATGTGAGCAAATTCCTTGAAGAGGGGAGGGTCATGATTACTCGGATGCCTAGATGTGCATGTATGAAGAAAGTGATACTCTGAAAGAAGTGAAAGAGATGTCTAAGGATCGTGACACTTGGCGGTCTGTTCTCTCTGGCTACCCGTCCAGGACTGTGCGTGAAGGTAAATAAAATAAAAATAGGGTAGTGCTCTTCTTCTCTTCAAACCAGGTAACATATAGCTTTTTATATTTGCATGCGGAATGTTGGAAAGTAACTTTTTCAATGACAACTTTAATAATATAACTTATAACATAATAAGAAGGCGAAGGTAACCTAGTAATATAACAAAAAACAATTTCAGTTCTTAAATACTTAAAATTTTAATTGATGTTATAAAATTATGTATGCATATGTGTTTATTTAACATGTGCTGCCGGCGCTGTTGAAATTTTTAGCACCAAAAGTCTTAGAACTGAAAGGTCTTCTTTACTAGATAAAATGATGAACTGCGAGGGCATCGTATAAACCCGGTCGGGCATTCCCATTTTCACCGTAATATAAGCCGCCGTTTGACTATGTCATGTGGAATATAAAATTAGAATAAAGAATAGAAAAATAATCATATACATTTATTTATTTATTCTTTATTATACACATTATGAGAGAAAATATACAATGAAAATTATGTTATAAAAAAGTAAAAAGGCGGTCTAAACCATAATAAGAAGTGCTTCAAACGAAACCAAACGTCGTCAAACTTACAGAGACCGGAAAACGAAGCGTATGCAAAGTTTTGGAGACGTTCAAGTTTGTTCAGTGATTCTTCCGTAGCGTCCAGAAGACAAACATCTAAGATTTTGGGCTAAAGTTATTTTAGTTTTTAGAGGTAAAAAGTTTTGGAGGCATTTTATATAGTGGAAAGCGTGTGTAACTTTATTGCTAAACAAGGCAATATGTTTAACCCATGACAAAAACATAACTGCTCAAAGATAACTCCCAAGTTCATAGCCGATTCTATATATGAAATTTCCATGTATAGCAGGGAGTTTCTTTTTTTTATAGAAATGGGAGGCAAACGAGCCGGTGGCTCACGTGATGGTAAGTGATTTCCGCCGCCCATGAACATCCGCAAAACCAGAGGTATAGCAGATGCGTTGCCTTCTTTAGAGTGCCCCCCACAAGAATTGATGGAGGGGAGTGTGTAGGCCACTGGTTACCTGCACTTACCAATCAATCGGCAATAGCCTAATGGTTTAGGATGCGGACTGCGAAACATGACGTCGTAGGTTCGGGCCCCGCCATTCAACTATTGACGTAAACCAACTCCTTACACAAGCATTGCATCTTAATTAGAGAGGTTATCAGGAATACTAGTAATATTATTCGGCATTGCTAGTATTCTTTTTTAAAAAAAAGTCTAAAAATTTAGGCATGTAAGAGCTGCCAATCAAAAGAACTTTTATCAGGATTTGCAAGAAGACCAATGGATTCATCCCAGCAGCAGATATTATTTAAATCCAAATTAAGCTAGTAAATAGCTTCCTCTAAATTATCAATTTTTATCTGATGATATAGCTGAAGGTCGTCAACGTAGAGATGAAAGTGAGAATATGACAGGCGAAGACTAAAATTCATAGTCATCACACATGCATTTGCTCCTAGTAAGATTCGAACCCACAACCCTTAACTTCGGAGACCTACATAAACTTTAAAGTCTCACAAACATAACAATTTTAAAAGCAAGACTGTCGAGACTTGACAACTAAAGCGAAGTGCTTCTTAATAACCTTTTCTAGTCTTCATAATTATTTGGCGTTCCATATCTGTAATTTGACATTTTCGATATTTAATTATTTCAACCAGTATATACATGAAAATAATTTCATACGTGCATTCAAATATGTACTCAAATAAATTTAGGTACGTAAGGGCTGCCCCCGCGTCTTTGTCCGCGATTTCGCAGAACCCTAATCATTTTTCTAAAATAAAAGTAGTTTAAGTTATTCCTACACAGATAACATCAGCTATCTGACAGTCAAGCCCTTTACGAGATTAGTCGAAACAAACAGACAGATAGAGAAAAATTTAAATATTTCGAATATTTCAATATTACAAACAGACACTCCAGTTTTTTTTATATGTATAAACGTAAGTACCATTTAGTGAAAGCTGTTAATTTTGAACAGACACTTCAATTTTATTTATATGTATATATTTTTAATGAACAATAATAATTTGTCAAATAATATATAATAATCAAAAAAAAATGTGAGCCGTCACGAGACGCCTGGCAGATGTGAAACATCGCCATTATTTTGTAAAAGTAATATGCAGAAAAGAACATGTTGTGATAGGAACTAAATATGTCATAATGATAAAATAAAATATTACGATGCAAACTTATAGAAAAGATTAAAGCAAACATAGATTTTGAAGTTAGAAAATTTAATACTTAATTGAGTCTAGTTTTTACATAAAAAACAAATGGATGGACCATTTGTTTTTTAGTGTGTGAGCCTATAGATGTTTTGTATTTTATATTACTTTGAAGCGACATCTAGCGAAACGATTTGAAACTCTTAAAATTCATGACAAAGTAATGTTGTTATAACATACTATTATTGATATAATCCTTTAGATGTCGCGTAGCTTTCGTCGTAATGATATTTTATTATATACCTTTTGTTTTTTATGTAAAAACTAGACTCAATTAAGTATTAAATTTTTTAACTTCAAAATCCATGGTTTTATAATCCCTTTACTATAAGTTTGCTATAATATTGTTCTATGTATAATCGTTCAGAGTTCGGAGCATTTTTTAAAACATCTGTCAATCTTAATAATATTTTATGATATTCTAACAAGAGTACAAGAGCGCTCCTGAGTATTTAGATTTTTTTCAAAAATTGCTAAATCTTAATATGATTAATCCAATGAACAATGGTACACAAATCTAAAAAAAAAATTTAATGGTAGTTTATGTTTATTCGTTTTAAAAATTATTGAACATTTTTGACTATAAGGAAATGACCTTTCATGTAAAAATGAAATCTTAATATAATTTACATAGTCACTAATATGAATAATATGAATATAATTAATTAAATATACAAAAGGGATTTCAGTGTTTAATTATAAACCTTAATTCTCAGGTAATAGGGTGTAAATTAGTATACCTTTGTATAGTTTCGCGGCATGCGTCGCCGCGCCAGAAATCAGTTTTACGTGCGGCTATAGATGTTTCACATCAAAAATGCAAGTGAATACCCGAAAACATCGACAAACTATCGATAATAAGTTATCGACCATGCCACAGCAAAAACGAGAAAAAAATAAAAAGAAACCAAGACCTGTTAAATCGCGCAAGTAAAAAGTATATATGGTATATAGTGAATAATTTGATTATAGTGCCAACCGTGGACCATATCAAGATATTATTCCAACTAGAAAAATAACATTATTCAATTTATGAGTGAAAAAAGAGCATTTTAATTCTCAGAATAGAACATAAATACGTAAATATTGTGAAAACACGGCACCGTTTGCAACCGTTACGACTCGTGACGAATATTTATCCAATAATATTATGTTAAATATTGCACAAATCATGTATGTTGTATGAAAAGGTATTAGACAAATAAATATTTTAAATAAATAACTTACCTTTTTGTGGTAATTTCTTCTAAACACACACTTTTTGTTTAAAAAAAACAAAGGGGATAAGACGTCGTTTCCACCGTAGATGATGAAATCATCTCTATTAATTAATTTTACAAAAACTATCGCAGGTAACATAGTAGTGTTACATACCAATCGATTCGTCGTTTTTCTGTCTTTCACGTCATATAAAGTTTTCATCTAAGAAAAACTGCCATAAATTAATTTCCATCAATATATAAACAGGATGCGATACGTTTACAATCGAGGGCTGCCCAGCCCTTAGGACGCTTGATGGTACGCGTGACGTTTAGAGGTCGGGCGGCCTTCAGACATCTCCACGGATGAAACAAACGAACAAACTGTAACGGTAAGTGGAAACTATAGCCCATAATTTACTTAAATTAAATCAATATTAAACCATAGACACGTGACGGAATACTTCAGTTGGTCTCAAAGCTGGTAATTATAAATTAAAATAATACTGGCAGTGCAATCACTGATGACGGAAAAACTGGGTAAAAATCTGATACCAACTCGAAAGACTCGTAGACAGAAAAAGTCATAATAGTCAATAGTCACCTTTAAGCGCCATGTTTTATCGCAATCAGAAAAACGGAAAACGTACGATATTACTTAAAAGAGCAAAAATTTGAACTTGAAAAATTATTTTTCATCAAAAGCATTGATGACTATTTGAATAGTTATTATTTAATAATTTCTTTTATTTGCGCGAATACTACACATTTAAAATAAAACGATTTTCGGATTTTATCGCGTTTTTCAATTAGTTTTTACAAAATATTTTTATTTCCCGACGTTTCGGATGCTTTACAGCATCCGTGGTCACGGGGGTCCCCCCGGAAGTCAATCGTTTTAGTTATTATTTGTTAATCCACCTTGCACCACCGCGATTTAGCAGAGGTTCCGCCCGTGAGCCTCAGACAGTAGATTATTAAAATAAGTGCATAACTCGCTGATAGTAAATTACCAAGCAAAGCATGCGACCTGCAGTTATTTGGCTTGCTATAAATATGGATTTTGGGAGGACGACGGAGAAGTGACGGCGGTGGCTCGTGTCCTCTGATGTACTCACGAACCGTACAAAACCCAGAAGCAATTTTGTTTCTTTTTCAAGAAAATTTTTTTTTAAATTAAATTAAATATCTTCACGCAATTTCCAATACAGGGGTAGACAAAGGTCTAGTCTAGACAATTAAGTCCCGTTGACCCACCTTCCACCGAAGATATTTACGGGAGAACGTGACAGGTGGTGAGCCCGTCGCCATCTTTATGTCCAAGCAAACGATGTAAATACATAAGTTTTTGAAAAACTCATTGGTACTGCCACCTGGGGATCGAACTCGGGTCTCTTGACTCGAAATTCCAAGCACTCGGCTATCGTGACTTTTTTTCTTGAAGAAGAATAATAGTAATGCTAAATTACGTTGCTAATATATACACACACACATATATATATATATATATATATATATATATATATATATATATATATATATATATATATATATATATATATATATATATATATATATATATATATATATATATATATATATATATATATATATATATACATATATATATATATATATATATATATATATATATATATATATATATATATATATATATATACATATATATATATATATATATATATATATATATATATATATATATATATATATATATATATATATATATATATATATATATATATATATATATATATATATATATATATATATTATTATATATATATATACATATATATATATATATATATATATACACATATATATATATATATATATATATATTATTATTATTATTAATCCACCTTGCACCACCGCGATTTAGCAGAGGTTCCGCCCGTGAGCCTCAGACAGTAGATTATTAAAATAAGTGCATAACTCGCTGATAGTAAATTACCAAGCAAAGCATGCGACCTGCAGTTATTTGGCTTGCTATAAATATGGATTTTGGGAGGACGACGGAGAAGTGACGGCGGTGGCTCGTGTCCTCTGATGTACTCACGAACCGTACAAAACCCAGAAGCAATTTTGTTTCTTTTTCAAGAAAATTTTTTAAATTAAATTAAATATCTTCACGCAATTTCCAATACAGGGGTAGACAAAGGTCTAGTCTAGACAATTAAGTCCCTTTGACCAACCTTCCACCGAAGATATTTACGGGACAACGTGACAGATGGTGAGCCCGTCGCCGTCTTTATGTCCAAGCCAACGATGTAAGTACATAAGTTTTTGAAAAACTCATTGGTACTGCCACCTGGGGATCGAACTCGGGTCTCTTGACTCGAAATTCCAATCACCCAGGCACTCGGCTATCGTGACTTTTTTTCTTGAAGAATAATAGTAATGCTAAATTACGTTGCTAATATATATATATATATATATATATATATATATATATATATATATATATATATATATATATATATATATATATATATATATATATATATATATATATATATATATATATATATATATATATATATATATATATATATATATATATTTAAGTAACATTATACAGAATAGTATTAAATAATCGTGACACTTGGCGCTCGGTTCTCTATGGCTACTCCATTAGGGATGAGGATGATATGTAACATAAAAATGTAAGAACCTCCGAATTATTGCCCACAGTAGTGTGTATATCTCTTTATTTTTCGAATTTTAAAGACCTGCGACCTATTAGCGTATTACGCTGTTGTAAAAATCTTTGAAAAAGCTGTCTGTAATCAGTTAACTCATTATTTAGACCAAAATGAAATTCTACCCAGGGTACAGTCTGGCTTTAGGCAACGACATAGCACTACAACTGCGTCGGCCGATGTAGTGGATAATGTTTTAAGTGCTCGGGATTCTGGTATGGTTACAATTCTAGTTCTTCTAGACTATTCCCGTGCATTTGACACGTTAAGTAGACAGTTATTTTTCTCTGAATTAAATTACTACGGTTTAAGCGCGGAAACTATAGATTGGTTTCGTAGTTAATTTAATGATCCTAGGCAAATTGTCGAAGTGATAGATGAAAGCGGCAATAAAATAGCATCTGATTGCTGCTTTCGCTTTATAGTGCTGATATCGTACAACATATATTAAACTATAGCTATCATATATATATGCTGATGATATACAAGTGTATATTTCTTTTAAACCAAATAAGAGTACTGTAGCCATACAAAAATTACACGAAGATCTAAATCATATAGTCGACTGGTCTGAAGCAAATACATTAGTACTTAATCCTAATAAAACGAAATATATGCTACTTGGTACATAAAAAAAAACAAATAAATAAAGTTTTGGTAAATCGTCCTTCAATTTCAATTAAAAATATAAATATTGATCAAGTTACTGAGATAAGAAATTTAGGAATATTAATGGACGAGGAACTACACTTTGAAAAACATATAGTGAATAACGTTAAAAATTGCTTTTTCAGATTAAAAATGCTATATCAGATAAGGGATGTATTAACGACGGAAGTCCGTATCAAATTGTGCGAGTCCTTGATACTGTCCAAATTCAATTATGCAGATGCATAGGGTAGATGTCATAGGGCCTAGACTTCTTAACCGTTCAAAGAAACGCATACAGCGCGTACAAAATGCCTGTGCCCGTTTCTGTTTTAAAATACTTCCCCGTGTGCATATAACACCTTACATTAATCATGCGAAAATGCTTAAAATGGATTACCGCTGGCAAGTTGCATTTTGCTACGTTGTTGTTTGGTACTATCAAATTCAGGACACCGTCTTATCTCTATGAAAAATTGCGCTATGCTCGAGACAACGTCTTAACAAAAGTTCTTAACAAAAGGGGCTTCGGCGTTCGGGTTGCTTCTGCCTCAACGCCGCACCGCTGCGTTTCGAGGCAGTTTTCGATATGTAGTAACCAAGTGTTGGCACATCTTGGCACCGCCGTTGCGTAATATACAATCGATACATAGCTTCCGTCAAAAATTTAAATTGTTCCTCTAAGATCAGAAATCTCAGTTAATTAGTGCGTAATATATTGGTAGTACGAGTACGTAGTTTTATAAATAATGTATGAGCGTTTATATGTGTATAGGTGCGTGCTTGTTTATAATTGTGTGTGTGTGTGTATGCAATTTTCAATGCAACCTCTTACAGTAATAAGAATTATTAGTTTACGTTACAAGAAACAAATTTTTATTATTATATTTAGTTTAACACAATAGAACTGCCTTCTGAACATTAAGAATATGTTAATAATATATATATATATACATATATATATATATATATATATATATATATATATATATATATATATATATATATATATATATACATATATATATATATATATATATATATATATATATATATATATATATTTATATATATATATATATATATATATATATATATATATATATATATATATATATATATATATATATATATATATATATATATATATATATATATATATATATATATATATATATATATATATATATATATATATATATATATATATATATATAGAGCATAGCAGCATTGACGGATGGATTATCTATGTAATACACCTTATGCATTACTCCTTATTCTGCAGTTCTCTATCATTATTTTTTTATATTGTTTTTCTGTTACTTGTTTTAAATGTTAATGTGTTTTACTGTACTTAAATGTTAATGTGTTTTATGTAATCCGCTTAAGTGTGTTGCATGTGCCAAATGAAATATCTCTTTCTTTCTTTATAAAAAATAAAAATAACAACACAACCTCGAGTCCGAAGAATATGCGAGGGGAGCTCTTAATGCCAAACAGCTTTGTGCAAACATTCGTTTCTTTTCGCCGTACTTCAAGTCTGCCCTTTAAAAGGGAGGAGAAAATTATCTCCTGAATAAATTATATCTTTCCCCTTTTCATGAAGACAGTAGAAGTACATTTCCGTTTTTTTCTTATTTGTCGTAGATCAAAGACTTTGCAGAAATTCCGTCTGTGAGTCCGCAAATATAAATGGGTGTGAAATTTAATGCGATTTGATGTCCCTCGGATAATGGCGTTAACATAATTTAGGGCGCCCTCGAGATAACTTGTTTGTTTTGCAATTCAATTATTCTTTTGTTTTTGACTGCATTATAATAGATTTACGCTTAAACGGAAACTTGTTTTTGTTTTTTTAATTAGTATTGTATCTTATTAGATAGTCCAATATAATTTAATTATTGAACGGTTTTGCCGAGTGATTAGGACATAAGAAAATAACACTTTCTTCCCGTGTTCCCGTGGGTGTAGTAAGAGGCGACTAAGGGAAGTGCCTTGAAATGCAATGGTTGCCGAACAGATAGCGGGATAACCATTTTAGAATATACCAGACCAAAATTCTGCGAACCGCTGATAGGCAGCAGAGTCTAAGTTTAAAGACCCCAAGAGTCCACTAACAGGCGGCAATGGCGATCAGGAATCGGTGAGCCTGTTTTCAAAAATCTTCAGGTGAAGCTGTAAGTACCACCGGACTAACATTTAGTACGTTTCGAGTCCAACATAGGTATCATTAATTTACAGTATACCATGCTCTTTTCTGTTTCTGAAATAGCCACGATATACTGAACTGACTGAATGAGTCATGATAGCCGAGGGGTTAGGTGATCAGAATTCTGCTCAAGAGACCAATGGGTTTTTTCAAAAACTTATGTAAGTACAATTTATATCTTCCTCGATAAAGAATATAATTTTATATTTATCGTATCTCAAGGTTTGCGGATATATATTCAGTCGAAATTATCACTTACTCGTTTACATATACTACAGCTGCTATTAAAAAAAGTAGCAGCGGCTATTAATATCTTCACGCCATTCCCAATACAGGGGTAGACAGAGGTCTGGACAATTTAGTATTCTCGACCCACCTTCCACCAAAGACATTTTTGGGACGTGACAGGTGGTGAGCCTGTCGCGTCTTTATGTTCAATCCAACGATGTAAATCGTATATCAATTTTTTCAAAAAACCCAATGGTACGAGCCTTGCGGATCGAACTCTGGTCTCTTCACTCGAATTACGATCACCCAACCACTCGGCTATCGAGAAAATTATGTATAAATAAAATTAATAATATTATAAATAAAACATTTATTAACATAGTTAATTAGTTTATACTTCCAAAAGCTTGGCAAGGGAAAATAATCACAGTCCACTAGAAACGTTATTTTTGTATTTCATTTTGAATTTTGGCTAGTTAATAATAATAATAATAAATCCATAATTTTTCTTACCTAAATACCAGTATGAGAATGATAACTACAGATATTTATTAAAATAGGCAATTTGAGATACAAATTTTACACAGTATTACACACCTTATAAAAGTTTTTGCCTTAGCTTTAGTAGTTTAGTTTAGTTTAGTGTAGTACTTGAGTTTTTACCATATAACTTATTTTATAAATATTTTTACCGTAATAAACACTCATAGCCAACTTAAAATCATTTTTATTCTTATTCAATTCATTTTATACTTGATAATTAGGCCTTCTCTATCACAAGGCTACTTAGCAACACTATTAACATTATTTCTTATACGTCCATCTATTAGAACCTATATTATTGAGTTGCTAAATCATTGAATGACGGACTCAAACCTGTCACAGTTACCATATCACTGTGACACTGAAAGTATCAAAGAAATCGACATATATATATATATATATATATATATATATGTATATATATATATATATATATATATATATATATATATATATATATATATATATATATATATATATATATATATATATATATATATATATACATATATATATATATACATATATATATATATATATATATATATATATATATATATATATATATATATATATATATATATATATATATATATATATATATATATATATATATATATATATATATATATATATATATATATATATATATATATATATATATATATATATATATATATATATAATATGACGATTTCTTTGATACTTTCATTGTTTTAAACATTTTTAACAATCACAATAAACAATCATTATTCAGAATATAATGTCTGCACAGTGTTATGAAGTCATAAATTATTATAATTCATTATATTTTTACTCAATTATTTTTATTTTATTTTATTCTTGAAGGAAAGCTTACAGCTAATACAGAAAATATAAATTCAATTACAGTAAAGCAAAAAGGCCATTTAAAAGCTCCCACAGTTACTTAAAAAGAGTGAACAAATACTTGATATTCATAAACAGTAAAATGAATAGATATAACAAATTGTCACCCATTATTCATTCAAATTTTTGTGAAACTCATATCAACTTGTTGGCGCTCCCTCGACCTATATGTTACGTTTGTTTTTTTTTTTTTCAGTTCATGAACAAACATGGTTTGATTGAAAAATACATACTACCACACTGTATCCAATTGGGACTAGGATTCGATTTTGAATTTATTTTTGTATTGCGTACCAGTCCATGTAGTATGAAAGTCACTGATATTATAACTTGTAACGAACAGTTGATAGCGTAAATTGTACTTAATAGCGGTCTCGGCACAAATTTCACCATGTGTGAATTCTGACTTTACAATTTTTAATTTATTATTCTTCGTAGATAATTAAAACATGACTAAACAAATTTACGATTGAATTAATCGTAACTGTTCGTAATCTTACAAAAACTACTTTTTTATGCTTAACCACAATATTATTTTTATTGGTAATGATGTTGTAATGTAATGTAATTGTTGAGCAAAATTCAAAGTCTGTACTATAGTAATAAAAGTTTCTTCGATAGCTTTTTGATAGGTCCTCTATGTATTTGTAGAATAGAGAGTCAGACATTGTGAATAAAATGCGGGTATTACGATAAAGGGAGTCTACATTATAAGTTATTTAGTTACTATAAGAAAAGTTTATTAAGAATGGGTTTCACTAAATTTTTCAATTAAAGATAGACCTGTCAGTCTTATCATAAATTATGGACCAGTGTTTTGATCTAAGGGTAGCAGCTACAAATTGTACTGAGACTTATTCATAGCTTTGAATAATAGTTAACTAGTTTGCACAAAATAACTATCCGATGAGTCAAGCATAAGCCAGTAGCGGAATACAACCGTGCCACGCCAGAACCAAGACCCTCGCAGCACGGTCGCTCCGTCTATTACATAGAGGTTGCAAAACAAAGTGTTTACGTAGTTTCTGCCCGACGTACGATGGCACAGGCGCCAACATACTTATGGCAATGTTTAATAACTAAATTGATATTAAAAACGAATAGTAAAAAATCAACACTTGCGGAACTGACACTGGCGGATTTCGAACCCGCAATTTCCGCGGAACCGTGGCAACGCTCCAACCCGACGTATCTCAAATAAATCAGGTAAAATTTTAAAACTTTCGTAACGTATAAGGGGCGTAAAAAATCATATATTTACATAAACTCTGATGTCATTAAGAATATATCATGAAACATTTACTTCCTTTTGTATATTACCTGCCGATCTAGTATATCTTTAGGAAAATACTAGTATAATATAAAGAAATCCGCAAATGAAATAATATAAAATTTAAGAAGATATCAACTTGGTTTCTTTTTTTTCATATTTATTGTCTATATACTTCTATTACATTCCACAAAAATAGTTTTGAAATATTACATATATTTTTATTCACAGTATCCAAGATCTACAAACTATACAATATTGTGGTTAATTAGGCCACTGTGTTATCAGGCCCATCAAAAATTCGTATTTCTACAATATATAATTAGATTTCAATAATCAGCAATCGACGCTGATAATAATTTTAATATTCAATTTCGATAAACATCGACAATTAATATCGGTAACATTCTGTTTTAAATTGTTCTAATATTAATAGTATATTAACTTCTTTGTTATAAATTTATGTATTATGAAGAAAAGATTATATTGATGATAATATATGGGTATGGTTTAAAAATAAACATTTCCCAATTTTGAGGTTAGCCAGAGGTCTAGACAATTTAGTCCCTTCAACCCACCGGAAAGCACCGGAGGTTATATGGGACAAGTCACTACTTGTAAGTAAGTGGGCCCGTCGCCGTATAAGTGTCCACGCCAACGATAGCAATCGTATATAACCACGACACTTCCACCACTTACTCACGTAACCTACTCGGCTGTCGTGGCTCTTGAGCAGTATCTTAAGAAATCTCTTGAGGTATATCTTTGATGTGTGAAATCTATTTTTATAATCTCAAAGATAAAAAGTACCTCAATTCCAGAACCCCATCTCAAACTGGTAAAATGATAATATTAAGGTTTCTACTAGATGTCTTCTCTATAAAATATATAATATACTTTGACTTAATCTCGTTGACGGCAAAAAACTTATTTTTCACTTAGAAATTATTCTACATAAGTACTTACTGTACTTAATTGCAAAAACAAATTTATGATACAAGAATAGTAATTGTTTTTCAAAATAATTTTTTTCAAAGCGTAGGTAGCAACCTTTCATAAAACATTGTGTAAAACGTGTGTGGCTATGTATTAGAGAAATATTACTTTATCCGTACCATCCGTACAGTTATTATGACTTGACCGGTATCTACATATGCTATCAGACACAGAAATGTGCAATAAATTTAGATTCGTAAAAGAGGAAAAATATTAACTCAAATTTCCTAACTACACGCAAACAATCATATTGGTACATATTTATCAGGCCACATACACAACAAATATATGTCCAACAGTTTGTCCATCACAGGCCAAGGAGGCAAAAGGCCAGGAAGTTAGAACATCAGTCATCCGCGTCAAGATCTTCCTCGCTCATTTCCTCTTCACTGGTGCAGTCTGGTTGCGTAGCTTGCGCGAGGCATCGCTCGCACCAACAGACAAACAAATAGTTTTGTGCCAGCTCCTGTGGAACAATAGTATAGTCAACACGTGTGTAAAATGTATTAAATTCAAAAGAAATTTTAAACATCAACAGAACGGGCGAAATTCGAAACCGCGACCTCTGCCTTATCGTGGCATAGCTCTTGCCTCCGCGCAACAATGTCCCACATGCATCACTTGAATTTTTAAATCTCTTTCTCTTACGCCAATGAGGGACGTTAGCGCCTGTAATAAAATCATGGTAATGTCTATAATGTACATTACTTTACAGTTACATCAATACGATAATGCCTCCAGCTTTATGATGTATTTAATACTCTTCTCATTTCGCTGATTTCAAGAATGTCCCACTTTATATCTTGAATGGCAACATTCAAATTTGCAAGGGTATCTTGGGTTCTCAAAGTTCTTGTGTTTAATGTTGCGATATTGATGCTGTTTAGTTTTCTACTATATTTAACTGGAGGGTTATGGTCTGAACTTTCCTCGGCGACCAACTGTGGTGGGAAGGTTTTTTTTGTGGATTTTGTTTTTCCTTTAATTGTTTTGTTTTTCTGGTTCCAGTTGTTGTTGTTTTTGTAGGATGTTTGTGTATGATTCTTAGTTTTTTGAACTTTCAGAGGTTGTAGTATAGTATAGTAGTTTTGTCTCTTCCCATGTAATGAACTTGGTTTCAGTATTTCTTTTTGTTCAATCGTCTTGTCCTTCTGCTTTTTAATTACAAGTTGATCTCCTCTCATAAAAGCTATGTTTTCCTTTTTCCATTCTTCCTCAACTGACTGACTTTGACTGTAATTTTTTTCGAGCTTGAAGGACATCCCTGGGAAAGTCCTTTTTACATAGACGCTGGTTGGTAACTTTGATTTAGATTTTAATATGAGATGTTTCTTCCATATAGTAGATAAAATAACAACTACAGGGAATTTTGCTGGTTTGCGCTCCAATTCTGTAGATATTGTTTATTTCGCAGCTGTCTAGATGTACTTCCGCTTCTTCTATGATTTTTTTATGTAGTCCACAATTCTGCCCCTCGTTTCCCATTCTCATCAAGACCGAAGAATATCAAGTTGCTCTTTCGCTTGTCTTTTTCCAAGGTAATGATTTTATGTTCTAGTCTTGTAATTTTCAATTTAAAGTTTTGTTCCAAAACTTTGTTTTTCTTTCCATTTTTTTCATCAATTGCTTCCATAACGTTTTTAATAACTGCAGTTGTCATTGTATGTGTTTGCTGATTGAGTTTATGATCTAGCTTAGCATCAAATTTTAAAAGCAATTCCATCAGTTCATTACCTTTTTTTTTTGTTGCAACACTATTTTTCTAGAATAATTTATGGTAACCCTATTTGTCAATAAAATAGAATCAATGTTGACCTCTGCCACAAATTCTCCACTTTTTTATTAATTTTGATGATTCATCAATTACGAACGACCAAAATGTCTCAAGTTATTCGAGCTTTTGGACTTGTTATCGATATTTAATTACGGAGCTCACTAACGTACGTGTTGACAGACTAACTACCAGAACATCAACCTCTAATACCCATATTTATAGTTGTCATATATCTTTTAACATTGCAAATCGGCTTTTTATGAAAGAATTTATTTGAAGTATCATACAATAATTTGAAAACTTTTTGAAGCATTGAACTTGAATGTCCCTGTTTTGGTTGTTAGGCCCCTAGTCACTAGGAATTTGTGGCTCTTAAGTTTTTAGTGTATCAATACACACACAACTTAACAGTAAGAGCCCACTGAAGAACATGGTCTCTCTCAAAACAAGGATTGCAGTACTGCTTGTCTGGTACATTTGAAATGGTTATCCCGCATTACAATTTTTCCTTACTCGCCTCGTGCAACAGCACCAGGTAGATTGGTGGTGGTTTATTCTTAAGTTGACACTACATGAAGTAATGGTGTTTAATAAAAAAGCAATGATCACAAATTACTTACTTTTTGTCTAGAGTGCCTTGATCTCTGTAATGAGCACTCGTCGAGGTAGCTTATAAATATTTCATCACCGGGCATGATTGTTTTAATAGCTTTCAATTGTATCCTATGGTTGCCATAGGGAAAAGATGACTCTGCATTAGGAGAGCAACTATGATTACAAGAGCTCTGCAACCGAAAGAGACCAGAACCTTCTGTGTTAAGGAATGTACCAGATTCTGTAAATAGAAAGAATTTAAATTAAAAAAAAATAAAGAACAAGTCTGTCTAGCCAAAAATTTATAATTTTTCTCAATATTTGTTGGTGCAATATTAATTTTTGTGTAAAATCTGAATGGTGGAATAACAATCACTCAACCATTTGGCTATTGTGAATTTTAACATCACCCATGGGTAATAAGAGTTGGAAAAATTCTTACTGTAATATGTGTTGTTACATTGAGAGTGTTTTAGTGACAATAGTAATGTGATCATGAGGACAAACTCACCTTCTTCTACATATTGATACAATTTATCAATGAACAAGTCAAGTTGCTGTCTCTCATCATCAGACATAGTCAATTCTTGAACAGAATTTACCCACAAGGCCAATGGACTAGTGCCAATGCCCTGTCCATTTGTCCCTACCAGTGCCATAAGAGAGCAGAATCCTTCTGGTGTGAGGAACTGAAATTTAAAAGAAAAAAAAATTAAAGGTTGTTTATATATGTTTAACTATTTAGTGACGAAAATGTTGCTAGCTTTGTGGGCATTTTTAAAAATCTTTACGCCATTCCCAATGTAGACTGAGGTCTAGACAATGAGATCCTTTCAGCCACCTTTTGAAAAAACATGTTGGTATAAGTCTGCCCCCTGGAGATCAAACTCGGGTCTCAAATTTCAACCACTGAAACACTCGGCTATTGTGACTAAATAAACTTACTTTCTATATAATATACTTGTATTATTAGAAGAGGAATATGGCTTAATGAAAATGTTTCTTAATTATATCTCATGAGGTTTAGGCTAAACATAAAGGTATTGCAGCTCAATATAAGTACAATATGTGTCATAGAATACTCACAGTTGAAAAGTGGCAATGATGTATATATATGTAACATATATTCATTACGTTACATTTATTACATTATTTGTAAGAAATAAAGTAATTTATTTATATATTTCTACTCCAATAGGTGTAAAATAAAATTGGGACCTAATTTTTATTAAATTAAGTCACAATTGCCAATGGTTGGGTGATCGGAATTCGAGTCAAGAGAACTGAGTTTGATTTCCAGGTTTTTTTTTCAAAACTTATGTACGAATCGGTACGGTGGTGAGTCCGACGTCGACGGACTCACCACCAGTCACGTTGTCCCAAGAATATCTTCGGTGGATGGTACCCCGTATGAACACATCGAAGTATGAACGTAACGAAGTATATTCTATAGTTCTATCCCCCAGTGGCAGGCTCCTAGCAAAACACACACACATATATATATATATATATATATATATATATATATATATATATATATATATATATATATATATATATACATATATATACATATATATATATACATATATATATATACATATATATATATATATATACATATATATATATATACATATATATATATACATATATATACATATATATATATACATATATATATATACATATATATACATATATATATATATATACATATATATATACATATATATATATATACATATATATATATATATATATATATATATATATATATATATATATATATATATATATATATATACATATATATATATATATATATATATATCTTCACCAAAGATTTTAATGAAACGGGTCTCTTGACTCAAATTCTGATCACCCAACCATTGGCAGTAGTCACTTCATTTAATAAAAATTAGGACCCAATTAAACCTATTGGAGTAGAAATATATTTTTTTACTTTATTTCTTACAAATAAACCAACAAAAGATAAGCAAATAATAATAATATTTGTAATACCTCTTGTATATGTTCCCCATGAATAACATTCACAGTCATTTCCCTTAAAGTATTTAACTGCTGTGTAAACTGTTCTCCTAGTAACTTATGGACTAACTCAGCATCTTCGTTTACTGTTCTATGACAGAACTGCTTTATAGTATCTGCTGCAGCCACTGGGTTAGAACTCTGCATAATGTAGGCTAGTATCCTAACTATAAGCATTACACTTGTTGTTTCTGGTGGATAGTGCATTTGTCTAAAACATAAAAAAACATGTCGATCTACTAAGTTATTTTTCAAATTTTAGGCATTGACCATACTCTCCAGGTCAGTAGTTTACCATTTTTTAAATAATAATTTGGCTAAACTTTCCAATATGGACCGTCGATTTAAATGCTCGTATTTGTATTGTAGATAGTACTCACTAAAATAATGCGTTTTGTAAAGTTTTAGATTGCGGAAACTTACGGTTCACAAGATATATTTATTTTAACTTTTAACTTTTCCATACAAATTTGCAAATAACAAGTCAATAGATGTGTCAAATAAATTTGACAACTGATTGTCAAATGTCAATTACTTCACTTTGCCTTTATAGTTGAAATCGTTTAAAATGTACTAAGTCAATCAAACAGAACAAAACCGAATCAGAGCACCCCACTATCCACATAAATTGCACAAAATGCAATTTATATATATTTTTGTTCATATAATAAAGTAAAACAATAGTATGGAAATATAATAAAATAAAACGAATGCTAAGGAAAGAAAATATTGGATTACAATCATTCTATTGACTAAATATCACTATTCTAACCTCAAAATTTTAACCCTGAATATCTCCATAACCATGGGATTCTGAAGGGTGGGAATGGCACTGGGGGGTAACCCTCCCCCCTTTCCACCCTTCGCCCCTAAAACTTGATATATTGATGGTCCATATTGGAACTATTAACTGAATATCCCTATTCTAACCTCAAAACTTTAACCATGAATATCTCCATAACCATGGGGTTCCGCAAGTTGGGAATGGCAAGGGGGAGTTTTTTCCACCCCCTCTCCCCCCTCCCCCTTAAAACCTCAAATATCGATGGTCCATATTGGAAAATTTAACCAACAATTTTGTGACAAATTATAGTAAAAGTTGTATTTACATATACAAAAGATATTAGCACAAAATATAATAAGTACAAAGAAAATTTATTTAGATAGATTTATTTGCCTGCATTACTATTTTAACAACAAAAATAAATATAAGCTTTTGGAATAATACATATGCATTTTCAACATAATATACATAATTATAAAGTCCCATGCAGAATCTAGTTAAAAACAAAATTAATCTCTAAAACTACTCATATATTATAGTATGTAGTAAAAATTATTGGCATAATCTAGTATATCATATAAAAAAAATTACTATCATATACTAACTTCCAAGTCTCCAAGAGCACCATTATTGGATGTTGTGCATCACTTGTGTCATAGCATAGCCTCCTGTGATAGGTTTCATATGCTTTTTGCTTACATTCTTCACAGCAGTATAATACTCCACATTCCTCACAAGTTGCTACATTCTCTAGATTGATTTCAAAACAACTGGCGTGAGGTAGGACTATATCTGGTTTACATGAAAGCCTTCTTACATTCTGTTCCGGTGTTTCCAATGGCCTAAAATGTGCACAAATATTGACTTTAGAATGTTCTCTAATGCTTCTTCTCTAGCTTTTAAATGCAGCAACATGGTCTAATTTCTAAATATACTTTGCTTATAGAAACAAACATTTTAAAACAAATATAGAAAAAGAAGTACCATATTTTCAATATTCGGGTGGTCAAAGGTATAATGGTATTTCATCAAATATTTTAAAACATCATCTATCAAAAATAAATGTAGAGCATGCTGTTTTAAACATTAATTATAAGCTTCAAACACTAAACTACTATGGTAACGTTTTCGAAAATACACATATTACATTCAAGTGAAATATTTTCAAAAGAATACTTATACTATTGAACAACAGTAATCAACTTTTTCATCATATAAATTATCGATCGCTGAAGTGTTTATCGTTCGTATATTTTTTAATGTTTATAAAGTGGTGAGAGAACAAGAAAACTTTAAGTCCTTACCTCATGCAGTAGTCACATGCTAAGTACCTATAGGCCGCATTCCAAGCGAATTGACAAGAAACTAACGGGTCCTCTTCTAGGATAACGTCACCGATATTATATTTCTTAGTAGCAAACAATCCTTTGCCCTATTTTTAAAATTATAAAAGGTATAATAGACTCAAGTCATAATAACAAACAATTGTCAGTTACACTGGGCACTTACCTTTTTACTATTTGATGTTCTTATTTCATATCCGTCCATTTTTTCTTATAAGAATTGAGAATATTCCTATTTCTGTTATTTACTTTTAACACCGTATAAATATTAAGTATAAATATTTAACCTTACGCCTTACCAGGATTGTAGTTTAACCTAAAACGTAGTGATTATATTCTCTTTGCCTTTCATGACAATGAGGATTGTTGTTGTTTTTATTATTCGCTTAGTAGAGCAGGCAAGGAAACTAAGCTATACAGCCTTGTCTTTTATTTTGAATATATAGAATTTTAAAGTGTAAAGGCCGGAACCAAGTCTGACAATGAGCATAGATGACAGGTGACATTTAAGGGTAAGCACAGGCTTGGGCCATTTGACACACAACAGGTAAAATATTTAATTACTTACTTATCTTCACGCGCAGTCCCTGACCTGGGATAGCCAGAAAGAACAGATCGCCAAGTGTCTCGATCCTTACATACCTCTTTCGCTTCTTTCAGATTCATTATTTTCAGAGGGAATACTCTCGTCGTGCCTCGTCACCGCATTCACGCTTTCCGAGGAAGTTTCAAATACGCCGCATCCAAGTGCTGGAACGACATACCGCTTCCTTTGCGAAATCTAAAAATAAATACAGAACACAATTACTGCAAAGTCAGATTAACTTTGATCAAAGTTTATAAAGCTTTGCACAATTACGTACCTCATCGTCATAGATTTTTAACAACGCAGCATTAAAATCGTCCTCTTGTATGCGGCTTTTGTTTTGTCTTGTTATATTCTTTATATATTTTTTTTAACATTATAAGCTAGCGTTTAACTACAATCCCACCTGATGGTAAGTGGCGATGTAGTTTTTGTTGGTAGGCACACTAGCTTAGAAAAAGCCTATTCAGTCTTCTCTTGAAGACACCCACATTGTAATCAGAATGTAATTATTACCTATAAAAGTAATTACATATAAAAATATATGTAATTATTCTTCAATAATTACATATATTTTTTTTACAAATTATCTGGTCACTTTGTTATATAGCACTATATAGTATTTTAACAATTTCCCTTTTGTAGTATATAGTCCTTTATAGTATTTTAATAATTTCCCTTTTGTAGTGTTCATATGGCCCTTCTAAGAGCATTTGAATGCATAATTCTGTCAGCATAATTTTGTGTTTAAAAGATAATGAGTATACATATAGCACTGATTTTGGCGAGTCACTAGTTGGACACACTGAAAATCAGCGCCATGGAAAAAAAATTTTCATGGCATTATGCTGAGTGTGCTCCAGTTCCCAGGTGACGCCTTGACACATACGAGTATAGGTATTGTTTAGTTTGTAATATGTAGTATGTTGTAATTTGTATTGTAAAGCCAAGTGTTATTTGTAAATTATGTGTTTTTTTATGTTATCTCTGATGGCGTCACTTTGGAGAATAAACCTTTCTTTCTTTCTTATTTTCTTCATACATGCACGTCGAGGTATCCGAGTACTCTTGACCCTCCCCTCTTCGAGCAATTTGCTCACATGGTCTTCAAAAGTTAGTCTCAGCTTAACTTGGCCCTTTTAATATTAACTATCGCGCTATATATTTTCTTCACCATTCGGTCTTCGCTCATTCGCGCAACGTGCTCAAACCATCGAAGCCCGCCCTTATCCATCCTTATTAGTGATAAGGTCATCTTTCAAACCTACAATTTTGCGAATCTCTTCGTTTCGCTTCCGGTCGGCCAAGGTATCGCCGCACATTTTACGAAGAGATCGCATCTCCACTGCATTAAACCTGCTTTTATGCTTCTTCTGGCATACCCAGGTTTCGCTGCCATATAACAAAGTCGGTACCAGCACTCCATTATGTATCGCAAGGCGTGCATTTTTCACTACGCCTTGCCTTTGGCCTATCGTAGTCAGGGCACCGTTGACCTTGTTTCCGGCAGCGACACGCCTGTCCACATCTATATCACATCTTCCATCCCGACTAAAAGCATTGCCCAAGTACACAATCTCATTCACCTGTTCTAGACATTTCCTATTTACCCATATTTCACACTTCGTTCTTTCTTCGTCCCTTTCAAATAACAGAACCTTAGTTTTATTAGCATTCAGACGGAGACCTTTATTTTCACATTCCTCTTTCATTCACGTGACTAATGCCTGCAGTTCTACCTCTGACGGTGCAATAAGCACCGCGTCATCGGCATACAGCAGACAATTTACTTTTATGTCACCCAATTTTACACCCAAACAACTATCTTTCAGCTTTTGTAAACAGCTGTCGAGATACAATATGAACAACCAGGAGGACATGACACAACCCTGTTTTACGCCCGATTGGACGCTAAACATAGACGATAGGTCATGCCCTGCCCGCATACAGGCTTTACAGTCACCGTAAAGTGACTGCACAGCCCTTAGCAATCGACACCATACCCTGGCAACAGTTCCCACATGTTCTTCCTTACAACCTTATCAAATGCCTTCTCAAGATCCACAAAAACACAGAAAACGTGACAGGTGGTAAGCCCGTCGGCGTTTTTGTGTCCAAGCCAACGATGTAATTCCTGATAATTTTTTGAAAAACCCATTGTTAGGAGCCTGCCACCTGGGTATCGAACTCGAGTAGAATCTTTACTCGTAGAATCTTTAAGATGGTCAAGAGCGCATGCAAGTTCTGCATGTTGGTAATATGTTGGTAAATATGTTGGTAAAGGGACTGGGGCAAAGTCAGCGTTGGGGACGAAGTAGGGTGCTAAATTGTCCACAAAATCATCCAGCCTGTGGTTTGAGTTGTTTGATAAACTGGAATTGTTGTGGATATTTCTGAAGGACTTAATTTTTTTCCATATAACAGAGAGTGGGGAGCGGGGAAATAGTGACTCACAAAACTTTTGCCAGCCCAGAAATTTTTTTTTGCAAGTTACGTCTAGTATGGGCAGAGATTTTTCGGAATGTTAAAAAGTTATCCATGCATAAATTGTCTAATAACCTGTTTTTGTTATTTTTACGCGATAATATATTGGCAGAGGGGATATAGTTCCCATTGATCCTTTTCAGGGGAATGGTTTCGTCTGCAGTACTTTTGATGGATGATACAAATAAATTATACATAGCAATAGTGTTAGAGTTAGCAGTGGGAAGGGTATGAAGTTTCTCTTCCAATAAACGTGAATAAGTGTCCCAATTAGCAGAAGACAACTTGTACAGGGTGGACCATGAATTAGTTAACATTTGAAAAAATCGTATAAAAAAACCATTTAACATATTTTAGAAATCGTTTATTTACGAGAAAGCTAATAAGTTGTAATTTATTTTTAAAAAATTATTTCGTCTAAATGACCACCGTTTCGGTTTTTGCTCTCATCTAAGCGAATCCTGAAGTTTTCGAATACTCTTCTGCAAAGAGACCGCGAGATCGCCGACATCGTCAAAAAATAAGATGTTGTGAAAATTACTGAAACGAGTTAACATTGTTACGCCTTATGACTTACGCAAATTTAAATCATTAGGGTTTAGTTCTAGCACTAGCTGGATCTTATATGGATGTAATTTCAAATCTAATTTAAAAATACGGCGTAATGATGTGCGGGATAATCCTAATTCAGCCGAACGTTTGCGTGTCGATAAATCTGGATCACGTCGATCAGAAGCGGAAACTTGCTGCACGTTCTCTTCGCTCCGAGAAGTCCGTGGGCCGCCGGTTTGTTTCATATTTAGTGTAGATCCCGTCTTTTCGAACTTCTTCACCCATTTCTTTATTAATGGAGCACACTGACTTAAGTCGTGTAAACCATATTCAACGCGAAATAAGCGTCTCACAGTAATGAGCGAAAAGTCGTTTAAATAAAACTGTTTCACGCTGTAAGCGCGTTGCGGCCCCGTGAAGCGATCCATTGTGACTAAATTTCCAAGAAGCGAGCTAGTGCCCCCGCCCGCGCCCGCTTAATGTACAGGGGGTAGATCTTTCATGGTCACCTCAGCATATGATTTTTTGGATACTGGGAATCTAGCTGCTTCATCCGAATAACCTATACTATCCTGAGACATTATTTTAATGGCCTTTTGTCTCGTGTGTTCCGGGCAGTTTATGGACACCACCGTCACATAAGAAACAACTAACGGCATTGTCTGGAATTAAGCATGAATCTCCCGGGTGAGGTTGTGCACACCGTTAGCAGCGGGGCTTGGACCTACATTGAGCTTTAACATGTCCAAAACGGCAGCAGTTACGACACTGTATTGTGGGAAGTTGGTAGACATGCACGAGTAAGGCCGAGTTATAACAAAATATCCTTTCGGGAAGCACCTGACCAGAGAATGTTAAGACTACACTCCTAGAGGGAATCCAATTATGTCCCTCCTCTTTCCTAATTTTAACATTCAATCTGCGAGCTTTGATTACACTTCCGCAATTTGAGGGGTATGATAGACCCGAAACAAATTCTTTTAGAGACCAGTCTGTTGGGATATTACGCACTACCCCACTTCTGGATACCTGGAACTTAGAGATAGTAGCTGAGTAACTATGATTTTTCAGGATTGGATTATCTACAAATGTGTTAGCTAGTGTTGCTGATTTAAATTCAACTGCTATCCTGTTTCTTCCAACAGATTTAATACCGACATCTGTCAGCCTTTTTATGTAAAAACTGAGCGAACTTGAGGACCTTTATAGAAAAACCAGCAGGTGGTCCATCTTCAGTTTTTGACACATGTACCATGAAAGGACCCAAATCATTTTCTGAATAAACTAATTTGAAATCCTCAAAACCTGGAGCTATAAAAACAGACTGTTTGGAGTCGCTTGGGGGATTATTTTATTTTGCATCATTTTCGAGGGTAGAAATTGCTGAACGTTTAAGTTTATTTCTGTGGGTACTTTCAATTTGACTTTCACAAATCATTTCTATGTCAGGAGGGACTCCCCTGTTAGGGGGATCGTCTTCCTCCATTCCAAAGGATGACAATTAAACACTCAGTGCACCAGCTAACGAAATACACCACCACCAGACAAATCACAAAATACGTAATAATTAGGAATCTCAACAATTATGTGAAGGTCAACTGTACGAAAAAAAAAAGTAACACGTGTATTCAGCAACACAATAACTCAGAGAATAGGTATTCAATAAAATAACAATAGAAACTTGACGTCTGTCACGAGCGACGCCTGTGACGACGTGTGTGTCAAGAGCTAAGTATATTTAAATAAATATGTTTTAATAATTTAGACTATTTTTAGGTTTTAAAATTATAGTAAAATCTTGACAAAGTTTAAATAAAAGTAATATTAAAAGGTTTTTATGATTTCAGGTACAATTTTTGTCAATCGTGGTAATTGGCCGTAAATTTTTGCACATATGAAACGTGAATAGAAATTGTTTAATTTCTACGAACATTATTTTTTAAACTATTTATTTAACGTAATAATCATTTATTGAAATGATTATTTATTGAAATTTCTTCGCCCCGTTTCTTCGTTAGCACTCCTGCAAACGACTACGCAAATTTTGAAAAACTCGCCGGCACATGCTGCGAGGGATTGCGGATATCTCCTCGGTGATGTTTTCTTTTAATTGGGATATAATCGTCGGTTTATTAAGGTGAACTCGACTCTTGAGGTATCCCCACAAGAAAAAATCGCAAGGTGTTAGGTCGGGGCTTCTTGGAGGCCATGGAATATTACCTCTGCGAGAAATCAATTTATGGGGGAAAGATTTCTTTAACCACCGGTAAACTCACATTTGATGTGTGGCACGTAGCTCCATCTTGATGCATCCAAGTTCTGCTATTGTATTCTTCAAATTCATGTAACTTCGGTATCAAAAACTCTCGCAACATCTTCACATATTCCACTGAGTTCACAGTTACGTTATTTCCTTGATTATTTTCAAAGAAAGACGGACCGATTATGCCCTTTGATAATATGTCAGCCCAAACTGTCGTTTTAGGTGAATGAAGTGGGTTTTGGTGTTTAAGACGAGGGTTTTCCGTGCTCCAGTATCGATAATTGTGCTTGTTTACATGTCCATTAATGTGAAAATGGGCCTTGTCCGTAAACAATACCTTCTCAAGAATAGAGAATCGCTCCAGCATAGTGTCAGCCAATAACTTACGTTGAATGTAATCGTTTGGTTTCATCTCCTGCGCAATTTGAAGCTTATATGGATGCAGCTTAAGGTCCAGATGCAAAATTCGCCGCAGAGTAGTCCTTGGTATTGCTAAAGTCGCCGAACGCTTACGCGTAGACGATTCTGGATCGTTTCTTACGGAAATTTCAACCTCCCGAACGTTCTCATCGGTTCTTCTTGAACGTGGCCGCCCTGTTTGTCTAATATTCATTGTCGATCCCGTTTGTTCACATGATATTTGTCTATTCACCCCGCAATTTCTGCACACCCCGTTTTACGATACGTTACGACATGTTTGGGACAAAGTGACAGGTGGTGTGTCTGTCACTGTCTTAATTTCCAAGAGAACGGTACAATATATTTGTATATACCAACATAAATAAATACTTAAAAATACATATAAATATCGATGACACGAGTATAGACATTTAAATTCACAAAATTGTTTGCCTCTAACGGATATTTATTTATCAATGAAAATGTTATCTTGTTCTACGAGGTTTTTTTTATATGTTTTTTAAGTATTGTATTTAACTTGGCAGCTTGAATATTTAGCTGCCAAGTTATTTAAAAAATTGGCAAATATTATTTAAAATAAGTCGATCTTATGTATAAATGTATAAATATATTTCACTAAAATAAAGACGGCAAGATTAGTTATCGTTTACTTAACCGAAAAAAAGAATTGTGTATTTTGGTCAGTAATGGAATAAAAACTTAGCAATTCTCCTTTGTTGCACATTTGTATGAACTGAAAATGGTTAGATGGTGTTACTTACCGTTAAGTACCCAAAAAGTTTGGTCCATATTAAATATGTATCAGAATAAGTATTTTAGTTGATAAGTTACTTATTTTTAAGAAAATATTTTTAAATCATAAGAATGATTTTGCTCAGCTAGAGATTGAAAATGCTGAAAACAAATATAATAAACAAATATGTTATGACACAAAGTATTTGTTTAAGCATATAATTACGTTTTTTTTTAGATAGGTTAACAATGTTCATATACTACTGTAATTAAATGAATTTGTGTAAGGTGCAAGGTATCTGGTACATAGATCGGCAATTAACTTGTCAAACTTGGCGATAATGACAAACACTCTTTTATGATAGTATCTTATGTTTAGTCTTTGACAGGCCGTTGACATTCAATATGTAATACATAATTAAAACCGCAACTATGTGAATCTGAACTAGAAATAAAAGCAGCTATAAATTAAGATAATATTGGATTTATATTTGTAACGCTACTTTTATTTTGGCTGAAACATCTTGATACCAAAAATTTAATTTTTTATGTAATATTTTATTTTATTGTGGAAAACGAAGGTCTTATATAAAACTATTCTAAGGCATTGTATATGTTTATTAATGCAGGATTTAACTATAGTTCATGTCTTTATTTTCACTTTTAGAATTTTCTCTCTAGCGTTTCATTTAAGTGATACCAATTTGTTTTACCTTGTATTGCATCATTGATTATGATGCAATACATCATTGATTATGATGCAATACATCATTGATTATGATGCAATACATCATTGATTATGATGCAATACATCATTGATTATGATGCAATACATCATTGATTATGATGCAATACATCATTGATTGTGATGCAATACATCGTGATTATGATGCAATACATCGTGATTATGATGCAATATCATTGATTATGATGCACATCATTGATTATGATGCAATACATCATTGATTATGATGCAATACATCATTGATTATGATGCAATACATCATTGATTATGATGCAATACATCATTGATTATGATGCAATACATCATTGATTATGATGCAATACATCATTGATTATGATGCAATACATCATTGATTATGATGCAATACATCATTGATTATGATGCAATACATCATTGATTATGATGCAATACATCATTGATTATGATTGATATGCTAATTCATCTAATAGGTGTGGTATAATCAAACACGGTATAAACTTTTAATCAGTAACAAAACAATAGTTATTTTAGAAGATAATTTTTAAAAGATATTTTAGAAGATAAAAAAGTCACGATAGCCTAGTTGTTGGGTGGTCGGAATTTCGAGTCGAGAGACCCGAGTTCGATCCCCAGCTGGCAGTACCAATGAGTTTTTCAAAAACTTATGTACGAATTTCATCGCTGGCTTGGACATAAAGGCGGCGACGGGCTCACCACCTGTCACGTTGTCCCTAAAATATCTTCGGTGGATGGTGGGTCAAAGGGACTTAATGTCTAGACTTGACCTCTGTCTACCCCTGTATTGGGAATTGCGTGAAGATATATATATATATATATTTTTTTAGAAGATAATTAATTTAGTAAGTGGAGAGCTCACATATACGTTAGTACTTAGTCAATCCATAAGAATCACTGTCAATTAAAATCGCTTGTACTGTTAAGTGTACTATTTATGAAATAACAGCAAAAACTTTTTAATTATTGAAACATAATGAGCTATTTTCTTATCTGTCAACTTTTTAAAATTTTTCAGTAATATATGATGAAATAATATTTTTTTTTAAGAAAAGGGAGGCAAACGAGCAGGTTGCTCACGTAATGTTAAGTGATTACCGCCGCCCATGAACACCCGCAATACCAGAGGCATAGCAGATGCGTTGCCGGCCTTAGAGTGCCTCCCCTCGAATTAGCGACGGGAGGATATGTGGGCCTCCGGTTACCTGCACTCACCAGACAAAACGCAGAAGTTTGTTAAACTTCTACTTCACGCCGGTATTCTGTGAGGTCGTGGTACTTCCCGGTCAAGTCGGTCCATTCATGCAACAACAAAAGCTGATGCGTGGCTCTACTACTGTTAAAATATTCATAATTTTACCTTCATGAATATAGCAAGTGTCAGTATTATTATTATTCCAAAAAAAAAAAACCAGTTGTTTAGGAATAACTTGGGAGATCACTTAAATATTGCTGTTCTCTAAGTCCTAGAGTTTTAGATAAAAAACCTTAGCTCTTATTATTAACATTTCATTGTTAATAATGCCCTTAATAATAAAAAATATTTTAAACAAAAAGCTATGAGAATATTAATATTTTATAATTTTTGTCGTATATTGATTATATCGTATCTTCACGCAATTCCCAATACAGGGGTAGACAGAGGTCGAGTCTAGACAATTAAGTCCCTTCGACCCACCTTTCACTAAAGATATTTTCGGGACAACCTGACAGGTGCTGAGCCTGTCGCCGTCTTTATGTCCAAGCCAACGATATTCGTACATAAGTTTTTGAAAAACCCATTGGTACGAGCCTACCGACTGGGGATCGAACTCGAGTCTATTGACTCGAAATTCCGACCACCCAACCACTCGGCTATCGTCACTTTTTTATTTACGTGATTATATCGTAAAATGCAATAACATTGTGACATAAAGAAGGGAAAAATGGATCGTTTTTCTGGTTGATTCTTTTCTAGAAGGATTGTGTTTTTGCACAGCTAAATAGTTTTGATATTCATAAAAGTCTTACGCAAGCTCTAATTTAGTAACAAAACGTGGCGATTTAGTTTGAAATTGTTTTTATGGATTATTAATAGTGAGCTGAGCAAGCCAGACTACCTTATAATGAGACAGATTGCATACTCATATAGATATCATATAGATAGTGTCTCAGTAATACAATTTATTAAGTATTTTTTTTACTTTATATTGTTTTTTTGTACAAGGTAATTTCTTTCTGCGCAACGTGTGTATGTCTGAATTTTAGTAAGTGGAAAATGTGGTCTCTGCCCACGCTTAAAACGATCTTTATCTTACTATATAAGTAGTATTACGGGGCTAAAGTATGAATATTTTTTTAAAATAATTTATATATTTATTCAAATGTATTATTAATACTGTGATCATGTATTTTGTAATAATAAGTGAATTAGAAGAAAATCTTGTATCATTATAATCCTCTTTATATCTCAAATATATTACAAGAATATGTATTGATTATACTCTCAAACAGCTTAAAAAAGGCAAGGCGCTGGGTGAAGACGGAATTACGGCAGAGCTTCTGAAAGCGGATGGAAAACCGGTGCTAGTAGTACTTCAGAAGCTTTTCAATTCCTTTATCCTTTATCCATCCTGGAGCTACGCCCAAAGCGTGGAGGTCATGTTCTTCAAGAAAGGTGACAACTGCTTACTGAAGAACTATAGATATATAGCGCTTCTAAGCCGCGTTTATGTACTGTTTTCGAGAGTCATCACGAATCGTCTAGCAAACAGACTTGACGACTTCCAGCCTCCCGAACAAGCCGGTTTCCGAAAAGGCTATAGCACCACCGCCACGCCAGATTATTCAGAAGAATGAAGAGTATAATTTACCATTGTGACTGGCGTTTGTGGACTATGAGAAAGCCTTCGATTCGGTCGAAATTTGGGCGGTGCTACAGTCTCTTCAGCGATGACATATAGACTCCCGGTATATCGAAGTATTTAGTTCCTTGTATGACGAGGCTTTCGATGTGTATCCGAGTACAGAACCAAAGCAAGAAAGCTATTCAATTGCAGAAAAGCGTAAGACAGGGTGACGTTATATCCCCACCTATATTACACTATATTACATTATTCATCACTCACCTTCGGTTTACCGACGACATAGTCCTGATGGCAGGGTCGCTGTCGGAACTTACTACCATGCTCTCTGGACTCAATAAGAACAACCTGTTGAAAGACACCTCAACAGGTTGGCCTTAAGATGGACAAGACGAAAATCATGTCAAATGTCCATATCAGACCAATACCGGTGGTTGTTGGGAACACTACGCTAGAAGTTGTCGACGAAACAAACTGGGACAAATTGTCAAACTGGGTAAATCAAACTTCGACCCAGAGGTCAATCGACGAATCCAACTCGGCTGGACAGCGTTCGGGAAACTACGCCACATCTTCCCGTCCAGTATACCTCAAAGTCTTAAGACCAGTGCGTGTTGCCAGTGATGACTTATGGATCTGAAACGTGGTCCTTCACTGCAGGCCGTATGAGGCGGCTTAAAGTTGCCCAGCGTGCTATGGAAAGGGCTATAATCGGTGTTTCTCTGCGTGATAGAATCCGCAATGAAGACATCCGCAGCAGAACTAAGGAAACTGACGTAGCCGTAAGGATCAACGCGCTGAAGTGGCAATGGGCCGGCCACATAGCTCGACGAACTGACAACCGTTGGGGAAGAAAGGTTCTCGAGTTGCAATCTCGTATAGGCAAACGCAGTGTAGGACGACCCCCCACGAGATGGAGTGACGACTTGCAAAATGTTGCGGGAAGTCGTTGGATGCAGGTGGCACGGGACCGTTCGTTGTGGAAAGCTTTGGGGGAGGCCTATGTTCAGCAGTGGACTGTTGATAGGCTGTAAAGAAGAAGAAGAAGTGAATTAGAAAAAATCTTGTGATATGAAATGATATAAGTTGTTATAAATAATGATTGTTTGCCCTTTTCAATCTCAATAATTTTTTAATAATATGATTTGATGTTGTAAATTTGTATTTTAATATGTTAAATAAACTTACTTAAAAAAATTTGTTTTCTTTTATGTAATCAAAAAAATATTCACCCCTCCCTCAATAAATTATCTAGATTTCGCACACCACTAGTTTATTCACATCATTTAGTTTAGTTAAGTCACGATAGTCAAGTGGTTGAGTGGTCGGAATTTCGAGTCAAGAGACCCGAGTTCGATCCACAAGTGGCTGGCTCGTACCAATGGGTTTTTCAAAAACTTATGTACGAATATAGTTGGCTTGGACATAAAGGCGGCGTCGGGCTTACCACCTGTCACGTTGTCCCGAAAATGTCTTCGGTGGAAGGTGGGTCGAAGGGACATAATTGTCTAAACTAGACCTCTGTCTACCCCTGCTTGTGAATCGCGTGAAGATATTTTTTTATTAGTTTATTGATATTGGTCTCTACTGACAAGCACCTCCCTTAAACTAAAGCATATCTATGCTGAACTTTTATGTGATTATTTTATGTGAATTTTTTCTCTTTAATTTAATCATATATTTAAACAAGTGGTACACATACTATAGGGTTAAGTTAGTAAGAAAATGTATTATGAATTCCAAATGGAAGGACACAATTCTATTTTCTAAGTGCCGAGTCTTATAAAGTAATAATTATATACTCTGAGTTGTATATTTTGATTTATATTTCAAGTACGTCAGACACGTTTGTGATGCTTGTATTATACAAACTGAATTAAGTAAAACAATTTTTACAACTTAAATAAGACGCTATTCTCTCTTATAAAAGTCCATTGCAGGACCTAAGCCTCTCCCGTAAGGGAGGGTTTGCCATAATCATCACGCTTGGTAGCGGTTTGGCGTTCACAGTACCAGAGACGTTGCACCTTAAACGCTGCTGCCAGTCACTAGCCTGCTGGGATTGGTTATAGTATTTTTCGAAATAGCCAATTACATTTTCAAATCCTTTAGTCGCCTCTTATGATTCCCGAAGAAAGGTGTTAATATATTCTTACGCCGTAACCACATAACATAACACAATCACTTCTAAAATATAAGAGCATTTTTATATAATATAAGAGCATTTTTATGTAATATTTTGAATAACCTTGTATTCTTTTCTCACGGCTTATTTTCAATACACAAATATTCCATTATCAAATATTGAGGGTTATTGTAGAAGCATGCTTTTCCCGACCCCTACCAGCCCTTTTTTGAGTTGCAATTCCACACGGTTGCGAAAGCGTGACAATACAGGATACAGCGTCGTTCCTTGGTGACGCAGTGCGCAAAGCGGCGATGGGATCTGCCACCCGGTCCCCCCGCACAGCCCGACATGGCGGAAGGTGGTGCATGGAGTGCATAATTGCAACGTAAGGCGTTAGTCCGGTATATCGGAGAGCAAGTTCGTCTGCAAAGGGGTGGGGGTGGTGCTGTCATATCCGTTGGTTGATGTTATGGATTAATATGACTTTGTATACTTAAGACTTCTCTGGATTCGCTTGAAATTATGATTGTTTTCGGCAGAGGAAACGAAAGGGTTGTCTGTAATAACTTGAATGGATGAGATGGTACTGCTCGAATAATGTATGAATCGGTGCTTGGATTTTTTGATAATAAAAGAGTGAACGATGCTGGCTAGCGAAGCTGGCTTATACTGGCGGTGTGGAAGGAAAAGGAACGTCTTGTGGCAAACAATATATTTGACTACAAGAAACGCCTCGTCTACTAGGTAAAATTCGCATACGTAGGATGAATATTGTTACTAGATGCATATAATGTGAACGAAATAAGGAAGAAACTGCTAATGTATGTAGAAATACAAGTATATTCTCCTACTCTCCTGTTCTGTTAATACGAATGACGTCTTTACTTTTGCATTCTTTAATGGCTATATATACATATATGTATATATAGCCATTAAAGAATGCAAATATGGCTATATATGTAAAGTAAGTATAACAGGAAGTATAAACTACGAGGTTGCTGCTTCTAGCATATTCTAGCTAGTTATTTTCTGAAACTTTCCAAATAAAAAGACGAGCGACGTTTATATGGATGAAAGAGCATGCTTGAGAAGATTTGACCGGTGAGTTTTCAAGTAAAATTAAAAACAGGAAAGTGAAATGGAATCCATTTCGTCACTTGAAGTTTTAAGATCCTTGTAATATTTTTATGTGAACGCGAAAGGTCACTAATTACACTATTAACACTAGAGTAAACGTTAAAATTTTAATTCATAAAACTCCTATTATCAAGTCGTGCCTCTTTCTTCTTACTTAAGAGCAACGTGCGTTCGGTAGCACGTTTTCATGAGGAGAGTCTTCGCATGAAATCGTGTCTCTCTCTTCATCTTCGCCGTATGTGTCCGTAACTTTGGCTAGGTTTAACGGGGTTACTGGGAACAGGGAGCCGTTTCTGTTCGTTATCTTGTATTGAAGGGCTTTTGCCATAGTTGTTACGCCTGGCGTGCGTGACAAAAGTAACATGACATAGTATTACTTGCGTATAATTCTTAATTAATTTTTAAATGGCTATTTGAGGAGAATAACGTAGCCAAATTTATCTAATTCTAGCTAAATTGATCTACGAAGATAAAATTGCACAGAGATGGATTATGAGTAAGAGACGTCAGTTGAGAAAGGATTTAATGAAACGGTAAAGGGATAAAATTGAGGGAAAAATTTTGTGGACGTGTGGAGGGCCAAACTATGTTATTTTTAGACTTAGAAGGATGTGAAGGAGAATCTCTCAGGATAAAATTTACAGATTGTATTTAAAAAAACTCATTTACTTTATTTAAAATGAAAAAATATGGGTTACAAAATACGTCACAATTATCATTAAATGACATAAAGTTTTCTTTAAATAATCTTGACGCTATAACTACTCAAATATATCTATAATAGGATGACTTTGTTGTCTCTGACGACCTATTGCACAAAAAATATTTAAATTTTTCCAAAATGATAACAGCTGTTGTGGCTTAACTCTTGATTACGTGCCAGTCACTATGCAACTTGGATACCATTGCTTATCTGCGGTTTATTTATGTTTATTTTATTGGGTATGTTTTTGTCGAAGTGAGGAGTGAGAGAAAAATAAACAATGTCAATATTAAACTTGCACTTATCTGCACTTTTCTACAATAAATTGTTAATACTTTAGAAATTATTATCATAGATAAAAGTGACAGTCTTACAAACTAAAGAAAAGTAGCATTGTCTCTGTTTTATATTTAAATAATATCTCAGGTTTTAAGATTTATTATTATTTCACGTTCACTGAGTCGACATTACAGGTTTAGAGGTGCGTTGTTATCTTATCTTTGTGATTTTCGACTTGTTCTATAGTGTCAAATAGCGGTAGATTTTTCGTTTCAGGCGTAAAGGTAAGGAGCAAAGCGGCCAAAACAGCCGTAGTTGCAAAGAGGATCGATGGCAGTGACTGATACTGTACTGACTGAAAAGAAAAAAAATAACGATTTAGTAACGAAAGCAATAGAAACCAGACTATTACGTCAAAGTCCTCACCAATAAAGGAGTAAGTGGTGCTAGCATACTTCCAAATCTGGCAGCCGTATTACCCCAACCAACTAGTGAACCCCGAACACTAGTAGGAAACAGCTCTAAGCTATACGTGTAGATTCCCGTGAAGCACACCACTACACCTATTTTACCAGTCAGAAAGAGAAGCAGTTTAAGCCATACTATAGCTGTAAATAAAAAATTACATTACAAAATATACCACAATTTGTATTAAATCTGTTACTTGCAAACTCACAATTAGGAGAGAATGTTTGTACTATCAAAAATAATGCTGAAAATATGTATCCACATTGTAAAGAAATTCTCCTCCCAAACTTATTAAAGGTATAATACGCCAATAAATCTCCTGGGAATGACGTCAATGATGTTAGTATGAAATTTGTATATTTATTTCCTGGCAAAAGAACTGAATGTATCGCCATTCCATAATATAGAAAACTCGATGCGAAAAAGCAGAATGACGTTACAGTCAAACGAATCAATGTTTCTTTCGAATTTAAAATGTCCTTCATTTTCTCCTTCTCTTTTTGTATTACTATATTCAATATCGCTCTTAAGTCACTGTCGCTCACGTCCTTTATTTCTTTGGCCGTAATGTCTAATTTATTCCATCTCGCTACTCCTTTTAGGGTATTTTTAGCTTCGTCCGTTTTTCCGCGTAATAATTGCCAACGTGTACTTTCTTTTAACAATACTCCGTACAATATAAATAGGACCATTGGTGAGTATACGACTAATATTAGTGTTTTCCAATATTTAAGAAACATGGCTATGAAGGCAAACATAACTTCTCCAATATAAACTGCATAAGAAAAAATTACACCTGCTGAAACTCTCTTGGAATCTCCTCCAACTTCAATTACTGAAAGCATGATAATAGTTTAAAGTTATTTTTTTATAGAAGAGGGAGGCAAACGAGCAGGTGTCTCACGTGATGGTAAGTGATTACCCCGACCTCACCAGACGAAACGCAGAAGTTTGTTAGACTTTTACTTCACGCCGGTATTCTGTGTTGTCGTGGTACTTCCCAGGTCGTGCCGGCCCATTCATGCAACAACAAAAGCTGCTGCGTGGCTCTTCCACTGTTAAAGTTGTTGTGATTTCTACTGCAGGATATAGACGTTGACCGTTAACTAGCCATGGCGATAACGCTTGGCAAGCGGGTAGGACTTAGCAGTACCAGATATCTCGCCCGGTTGAACGTGTTACCCGTTACCGATGTTCTTTATTTTAATCTAGCATTTTTCGAAATGATTATCCCGCCATCTGTCGGGATATCGGTAAATTCTTCGGCGGTGTAAGTTGTATTAGAAAAAAAGAAAGATAGAAAGGTTTATTCGCCAAAACAACGCTCTGCCACTGATTTTAAATTCAGTTATATCCAAAACAAAGATAAAAGAAGACAATAATTAAGAAAACAAACATAGTTTACAAATAATACTACGTAATACAGATGTAAATATGTGTCAAAGCGTCGTGGTCTTTTGTCATGGTGCTGGTTTTCAGTATGTCCAACCAGTGACTTATGGAAATCAATACTATACACGTAGGTGAGACCCTTACCAGCCCTTTTCAGGGCTGCAATTCTACTTAGCTGCGCACCCATGCCATCGAAGGTTAGAGCGTTCCCCCAAGGCGACGCACACCAATTCGTCCCGTTAGAAAAAAAGAGAATTAGATGTCGTGTATTTGTCGGAGACCAAACCGAAGGGCAGTGAAGAGCTCTGCGGGGCGTTAGCTCTATGGTCTAGAGTCCCTGAGAGCGAGAGCACCTGCTAGGGAGTGGGGGTGCTGCTGTAGTCTCGGTTGGTCGATATTATGACTGAATATAAGGTTGTGAACTCAAGACTTCTATGGGTTCGCATTAAATTGGGGCTAACGAAGTTATTCCTTTTGACTGTCTATGCGCCGGTAGCTCCGTCATCCAGGGCTGAACTTGAGGAGTTTTGGGAGAATGTAAGAGAAGTTCTAGATTTTATTAGAGGAAACGAAAGAATTATTGTGTGTGGTGATTTGAATGGATGAGTTGGTATCGCTTGACCAGAGTACGAGTCGGTGCTAGGTATATTTGGTGATAAAAGGGTTAACGATGCTGGCAAGCTTATACTGGCTGTATGCAAGGAAAAGGGTCTTCTTGTGACAAACACTACGAGATTAAAATAATAAATAGATTAATATAATAAAATAGCTAAGAAAATTCATACGTATACTAGAGAACGAAAGAATGAGAGAAATATGATCGATTTATAAATCCGAAGCTGAAAGCTTCAGAAAGCGGACACTAGAGATAAATATCAAGCAAGGGCAGCCGAAAAGCTTGTTAACATCGATGGCAAGTAAGAATGTATGGAAGAAATATGGCAGAGCCTTAGGGATGGAATGGTTAGTGCGGCGGAAGACAAGTATGGAACTGTGAAAAGAGGTAGTTGTAAAAAGGGTAATGCATGGTGGAATGACGAAGTGAAAGAAGCAGTATATAATAAGAAGAAAGCATAGTAAGACTACTTGGCCTCTAGTAATGATAAGGATATGAGAGAGAATATGAAAGAAAGATATAAGCTGCAGAAGGGTCACATGAAAGCATTGATTGAGGAATTGGGTGACATAAAACTAATTTGTCTGCTGTATGCCGATGAAGCAGTGCTTATTACACTATTAGAGGCAGAACTGCAGGCACGTTTATGAAAGAAGAATGTGAAAATAAAGGTCTCCGTTAGAATGTTAATAAAACTAAAGTTCGGGTATTTGAAATGAACGTAGTTAGAACGAAGTATGAAAATGTGAAATATGGGTAAATCAGAAATGTATAGAACAGGTGAATGAGATTGTATACTTGGGGAGTGCTTTTAGCCGGGATGGAAGAGTTGATATAGATGTTGACAGGCATGTCGCTGCCGGAAACAAGGTCAATGGTGCCCAGACTGCGTAATTCTAAAGGCAGGCGTAGTGAAACATGCACTACTTGCAATACATAACGCAGTGCAGGTACCTACAGTGTTATATGGCAGTGAAACCAGGGTATGCCAGAAGAAGCATAAAAGCAAGTTGAATGCAGTGGAGATGCGATAAGGGCGTGCTTCGATCGTTTGGACACCTTGAGCGAATGAGCGAAGACCGAATGGTGAAAAAAAGAAAGAAAGTATAATAAAGTAGTAGTTGAAATAAAATATGAAGTGCGAAAGTTAATTTTAAAAGGGGTCGAGGTAGGCCAAGAATAACTTTCGAAGACCATGTAGCAAATTGCTCGAAGAGGTGAGGGACAAGAGTACTCGAATACCTAGGCGTACATGTATAAAGAAAATGATGAATCTGAAAAAAACGAAAGAGGTGTGTAAGGATCATGACACTTGGCGATCTGTTCTCTCTGGCTACCCCGTCAGGGACTGTGAAGATAAATAAATAATAATAATAATAAAATACTGTATAATGTTTAATCATTTATCTAATCATTATGAATGGATGAATATACTTTTATTGTCCACCACAAGAAGTTTACACAAAAGTGACAAAGGATACAAAATTCTATGAAATGCACAATTTGGCGGCCTTATCGCTTCATAGGAATCTCTTCCAGGCAACCAATGCGCCACCTACATAGTGAAGTTTTCCTTCACGGAAAACTTCACTATGTAGGTGGCGCAATAGGAATATACATAATACATAACTAAAGGAGATACATATAATAAAATGTACATATATACACATAAACACTGTTTTTTTATTGAATATTTATGCTTTTATTTTTTACGATTTAATATAAAGGATATTTTGTTTTATTTCCTGTGCGTTGCGGGACTATAATTATGCGCAATGCTCGATCAGATGCTCGTAGGGCATTACAAGTATTGTAAGAATAATACAATGAGTACACTAAAAAGACAAAAGCCGCATTCAAGAGGATGATTTTAGGCTCCGTACTTTGTATACTTTGATCAAAATTTACCTGAAGTTGCAATCATTGAGATCTTTATTTATTTCAAAACTTATATACTGCTTTCAGATTTCGCAAACGAGGCGGTATACGGTTCCAGCACTTGGAAGCGACCTATTTGAAATTTCCTCGGAAAATGTGGGTGCGGGACAGTATTTCTAAGATTTTACATCACGTGACCACATGAGTTTGACAGCAAGATAAGGAAGTATTTTATTTTTTAATAAACCGAATAGGAGAATTGCCAAGTGCAGTTTTCGTCGATATTCCATATTTAAACTTTTGGCATAGTTAAGGGAAGGGTGCAGAGCGTGCGGGGCGGTATTGTAAAACTAAATCTTACACATGTACTTTGAAAACGTTGCAGTAGATGTCGTGACCGCGCAAAAAGTCATTAAATTTAATATGGCAAGGCCCTGGTCCTTGTCACACAATTGAGCAAACAACAACTTTCTTTTTTGATAAGGAACCTTTAGTCTATAAAAGCAGTTTCTGCTACTACTTAGTACATGGTTCTCAAATTGAAGTTTGTCGTCCATTAATGAGCTCAGATTACGAATCTCATTTACACAATTATTAGAATTCTGCCTGTAAAATAAACATGATATTAATATACTAAATCATAATAATAGTAAAGATGCTTACCATTTATTTCTTTCCATGTGCTAAACATAAAGAAATAGGTACACCAAATACATATATATATTGTAGTCAAAATCAAATCCGTATTACAATCTGGATGTTATTATATTTGGAATATGTGATAAATTACAAGGGGATAGTACAAGTGGATTGTTCTTTAACAAGACCACAATGTTACCCTATGACTCTATATATGTCGTTTCTTTGTATTGGAAATGAGACGTGAATTAGTTAAAATGGTAAATATATAAATATATAATAAATATCTTCATGCCATTCCCAATACAGGGGTAGACAGAGGTCTAGTCTAGACAATTAAGTCCCTTCGACCCACCTTCCACCGAAGATATTTTCGGGACAACGTGACAGGTGGTGAGCCCGTCGCCGTCTTTACGTCCAAGCCAACGATTTAATTCGTACATAAGTTTTTGAAAAACCCATTGTTACGAGCCTGCCACCTGGGGATCAAACTCGGGTCTCTCGACTCGAAATTCCGACCACTCGGCTATCGTGACTTTTCGGTTATCGGTTAGTTACTTATCGGTTAGTTAAAGATGCTGTTGACAAAATTAATATAATTTAAAAAAGGTTGAGCTTACATAGAACAACTGCAACAGTATATAACCCAGAGGCGAGAACAGACTCAAGGAATTCAAGGCCCAAATACCCAAAGTAATTTTGCATGAATATTTTAAACACTCCGACCACACCGCCTATTGAACAGACAATGATAGTAGGTTTTCTCCCAATCCTGAAAAGAAACCGACATTAAAAATTTAAAAAAATACTAGTGTTTTTATAACTAATTTATTACTGTCAATATTGGTTGAAATACCATATGCTTAAATTTTTGACTCACAATTTTGCCTATTTTTTGTGAAAAGGTTATAAGAAAGCAATTGTTTTACCCAATGGTGACGACTGACGTACGTACAGTAAGAAGCGATGTAGCCTCCAGTTACCCTTCTTAAGGTACAAGCAAAATACCTGTACTATGACTGGAATTTAGGGAGCGAGGATAGTCCTCGCTCCCTAAATTCCAGTCATAGTAGTCATAGTCCAGTCATGTTAATATTCAGTGATTATATTACAAAAATCTTCTGATTGATAGGAAAGAAACTACTTTTAATACTGAAGAATATTTGACACATTTCTTTATAAAATGTTTGGCGGAGTCCGTCGCCGGGTTCCAAGAAGGCCTCCCTGTTCCCTTGCGTTTCGACGTAACTTACCAGGATGGGCATTGACTTTAAGTTATGGCTGAATCTACTAGCCCTGAGACATATTAGACGTAATGAAACTTACTTGTCTGCAATCCATCCCGTGAACATCATCGAAACAATCATCCCAGCATTGTGCACGGTGCCAACTAATGTAGGCTTCCACGACTGGCATCCAATTTTAAGCTAAAACAAACAATACATGATTATTATGCACGCCGATAAAAGCTTATAATGAACGATGCCCTTCCAATCCCAACATATACATAGCATGACCTAGTGAAGCATGACAAGATTTGGAGCATAATATCCAGACCGACCGACCGAAAATGAAACTAGTATGAGTTATCAAATAACAAATATTATCAAAAATTTATGTCCGCCATCTTGCGTAGTTGATATGCAGCGTGATACGTGAAGGTGAGTTCACTTGCATCTTGATTTTTAAATCCTTTACACTCTTTTTCACCTTAAGTTCATATTTCAGTATTTACTAATTTGTAATAAGAAAAATTAAGTATAGTAACTTTTCAGGTGATTTTCATATGCCTTCCTCCTCGTATGTATATATATGTATGTGTATGTATGTGTATATATTTGTGTGTGTATGTATGTGTATGTATGTATGTGTATGTATGTATGTATGTATATAAATGCATATATTACGTGTACACACTAAGTTTGCTTATTCTATCAGTTCTTCCTGTGTGGGTTGCTGGAAGATATTTCAGTGTTCGGAATAAGTAGTATTCCCTTTTGCATTCGTTCCTCTTCGTTTCATTTTTATAAATAACATTTTGTGTGTACATAAATTTATAAATAAATATTTAAAATAAATAAAAAAAAAGGTTCTTTGTTGTCATTGTCAGTTTATCTGCCTGTTTACCTACCAGGCCATTTTAAGGCTATTTTTAGACATCAGGAGAAAACTATTGTCTATAATCTAGGATATTTGTATTTTAATTTATTATTTATTCAGAAAGTAATGTGTGTATGTGTACCTTTAAGAACTTGTCAAAGACGAAAAAAAGGAATAACTTACGGCAGAAATAATTGAATTCTCATTGTCATAAATCCAATCTTGACATGCCTCAAGCACGTGAAAAGTAGTGTTGCGGCAAGTATAATTCGTCTTTTCAAATTTACTGACGTCCACAATTGGCCGGTAGCACTTAGGATCAACGTCATTCGGCCACCAATTTGGTATTTCCACACTTGGATTTAAATCCTCACATTCCGGTACCAGGCATCTATGAAAATTTGAAACATTCCTTAAGCATTTAAGTATTATTTCCTAGTCTTATACTATACATTAAAACAAAAATTTTGAAGAAGGTCAATTATTCAATATCACACCGCTTTGCCGTAACGATGTACAATATGTCACCTTTCCATTCTTTGTTCTGTAACATACGACTAATGGAATTTTCGGTCTAGAATATGTTCATAGATAAATAGGTCTTAAATAGGCCATAGAATATGGTCTTTATAGCATTCAACAAATAGCGGGATAACCATCTCGAAAGACAGATGAAAATTAATGAGAACGGTGATAACGGTGTCTGTTATTGAGCACGCGGATCCGCATGCCCTGTAGGGGACTAATATGTATATATTTATGTATGTATGGTTCACCGTAAAAAGGCAGAAGATCAATATTTCTATAATTAATTAACTATTTTATCTTAACGCATTCTGAAATACAGAGGTAGCTTGAGGTGAATAAAGGACTAAATTATTTAGTCCTTTCGTCACACATGTCACCGGAGCATATTTTGCGACTATATGACTATAGGTGAGCCTGTCGCCGTCTGTATGTCCAAGCCAATGATGTAATTTTTGAAGTCATATTCAAGTTTTGGAAAAGTCATTGGTACGGGCCTACATTCGGAGATTCTATTCTTTTTATTCTTCCTACCTACTCAGGTCCCTTAATCTGAACTCCGATCGCTCGGCTATCGCGACCGCGTTCATACATTAATTGCGATATTATGCGCTAATGGGCTAAAAAGTAATTTAAAATCTCTAGCATACCTATACTGAGCAAGATCTGTAGCATACCTTCTTAGTTATCTAGTGTGATTTATTAGAGATCATATGGTTTTTGATTACAGTTGCTTGAAATTATCATGGGCATATAGTAACCACACTCTTGTGGTGTAAATATATATTATCGTGGAGGGGAGGTTAACTTTTCTCTGTTTATGTATATTTACATATACAAATATATTTTACAATCCTAATAACTTATGTGAGGGAGAAACTCACTTTACAAATATATAAATTTTTATATCATTAAAACAAAATAAAAAAAATAATGCTCTTTGGATCCAAAAACATTCTCCTTAATTTGGATTGTATCATCCAATTGGATGTCCTACTAGTTAAGATCAATTTGATTGCGTCGTTCTATTCAATAACAAAACATCAGAGGCCTCGTATTGGAATACTTATTCTAATTAGAAAGCTAACGAGCGGATACCTACACTTTAAATGCTACATATAGATCTTTTCAACACAGAAAAATACTATTTTTTAAATTAGTGCGTACTAAACTTTATGAATATTTTTTTGAATTCTACTTTGTAAATTTTAACGTACCTTTTTTGAGTAACCAAAACTTGAAATGCCAGGAACCAAAACAAGAGAAAAAGAAAAATAAGAAAAGAGGAGTGGAAAAGAGTGCCCAGTCTTTTACTCTTTTTGGTTCCATCACACATTAAAGTTAGAAGGGGCATTTTTTCACCACACTTAAGGCAAACTCATCACCTATTATGTTGTCACAAAGCTTGTGAAAAGGCTTCTGTCAAATGGGGGTTGAAAGAACTAAAACAAACTAAGAACTAAAATTAACTTTGTATAGTATGCTTGAAGATATAAAAGAAATTACCTGTGGTTTGTATCTTCCGCAACAAATATGTAATTAACGTGAATCATAGACACCATAATAAGGGGGAAGCATATTAATAAATATTGAAATGTCTGAAATCTGCCGAATTTGTCTAAATCTTTAAATCCGTTATTAAGTACTGTATTCGATGAATTTAACACAACCATGTTTAATAAGATAATTTTCTCACAAGAATTAACCGACGTTTAAATTATGTATTTTTGACTAAGCGGCCAAATACGGGACCGCTACACCAATTGATACGAATGGCGCCAAAGTACTAATTGAAAATAACTCGGTGAGATTCAAACTGCTTGCGATAAGCGTGCAAATTTAATCAAACATGAAACGACAAAGATTTTGTCAAATATATCTCGCGTAGTCATATCTTAGAGTATACATTCCTAAAAAATGCATATTCTAAGAGTCCTTAACGTACTTATATTTTTTCTCTTCTATCTTTCATCCAGTACCACGGTAGTTGAAAGTTTGAAGAAGTTTAGTCATTACTTCGCATATTTCATTAAAGCTTATTTGGGATAACGTGATTGTTGGGGAACCTGTCATCGTCTATGAATAATATACTAGCCATCGACACAAATTTAACATAAGTTTAGAAAAAAATCTCATAGGTACGATCTCCTAATTCGTATTCCGATCACCTGACTACTCGTCTAACTAAACAAATAAACGGAACTTGATAATATTTTCCAAAAAAAAGTACGGTTTTCTATTACTGATGGACATATAACTATGTGATAAACATCTTAAATGTATTAAAAAAATCTATGCGATCGAACAGAAGAGACAGAAGAGGATCGGGTTGCAGCAGCAAGTCACGTATGAAATAAAAATGTTAAATAACTAGACTATGTTACACATTGTTCACTAGGAAATGGTGACGTATAGAAATGATCAGTAATTGTTTGTAGTTATTGTGATACACCAAATATATAAACACAAACATTTATTGTACATGAGTATATTGTCACGTATTCCTAAATAATTTTCGGTGAGAAGCAGGATGAAATGCCTTATTTTTCTAGACCTTTGTCCATCATATGCATCAGGATTGGGAATATGCGGGAAGATTTAAAAAAAATACTATTACGAGTATGTTGACATGCCTATGAGGTACAAGTAGTACTTACGATTGCATAAAATCTCGTTCTGAGCAGACTTCTTCGCTAATCTTCCGAAACTATGAGCCCTCTGCTCAGCAGACTCGTGGGCTACACGGTCATAAATAAGACCTAATCTTTACGCTTACTGTTCAGAAGTTTCTTTGACAAGACTTTCTTGAATCTTAGCGAGTTTAGACTCGTACTGTTCAAGTGTCTCTTGGCGTGAACGTAATTTTATGTAATTTTTCATAGCTAACAAACGTTCATCACAATCTCTTGTCACAACAAGAACGTGAAATAGAGTTGCGAACAGCATTTCTTGGGAGTCGATTCCTTTTTTCCGTTCCCATTTCTTGGGATCTGTATTGTTTAAGGCGCACTGCACATTTCGTATGCCTTCCCATAGCTACTTAAAAAATTATCTATTTAATATATGACAATAAAAAGCAACACAATGTTGTATTTTATCTGATGTAAATATGAAAAATCTTGCGGAGGCTAACAGAACCTACACTAAAAAGCAAAAAATAAAAAAAAAACTACGCTTAAAAAAACTATTTTGTGCCTTCCGTGTAGTGTCTCTATTTTTCTGCCTTCCGTTGGTATTACAACAGTATTCTGCAATCGCCACATATAGTCAGACGTCATCTGAAAACCTTTCACATACATCCACCAGCCCCATCAATGCTGGCCGTCTTACCAGTCGTTGGGCAGAGAGCGGTGCCTAGGCAACGACGCAGGCACTGTCTACCAACGTGCATCCGAAGTATTATTATTATTGGATTTATTAGGGGCGGCCGAGTATAGTGAAAGCACTCGGGCAAGTTAAGGCCTTGCAGCGGTTACGGCGAATTTGCGCAGTACTAAAATCTGGCATCATAGACATAGCTGCACGCACGTCTTTGGTCTTTCATGTTGGTCTGACCGACCCATATTTCTAGATGGTTTTCTCTTAGTCGCCTCTTGAGACACCCTCGAGAAAAAGGGAATGTTATAGATATAAAAAGACTTAATATTTACATAGTACTTTAAAAAGTTTATAATGCAAACTTGGCGTATACAAATATATATTGCACAAACTGCGAAATTATGACGTTTCATAAGTCAATTCATTCTTTATTTACTATCTATAATGTACGAAAAAGCTGTCACTATTTTACACTTCCTCCACATTTTAATTTAGACATTTATTTTTAAATGTAGTTTCGTTAGAAACCAGTAATTTATGATAGTACCTTCAATTAATTAAATAACCAGTTTTTATGTAGATATAATAAATAATATATTATTAGGGACGATATGGGGCCCGAAACAGAAATAGCCGAATTACTTGGGTTGCCATCCATAGTCTTGAGAATACTATTAGAAAATATTATATATTGAAAATATTAAGTGATTTAAGTCCTTCTGTAATATTTATTTTGAATAATTCAATATCTGCGAGTAAACAAAGAGGAAAGATCGAGACTCTTCTATCATTTTCATATGAGTGAAATATCGAACCAATGTTTTCTAAATCTATAGTGATAACTTTACGTTCCCCTAGTAGTGTTTAAACTAGTAATATCATAAATAATTCTAAGCAGCGACAAATCAACCGCAATTGTTGCTAATTGGCTAAACAGGTATAATTTTAAAATGACCTTGATCTTTAAAAAATTAGCTCTCTAGTCTAGTAAATATTTCCACACAATACATAAACAAAATCCACGCAAAGAATCTCCTAAAAAATTTTCTTTTAAATGGATGGTTCCGCTTATTTTTTTTTTTAGTTAAATTATAAACTGTTAATGTTTTTATATGTGCAAACCCTGGTTTAACACAGGCTTTGGTGCCCAAATAAAGACACTGCCCTTAACACTGAACCATCCACGTCTCATCAGGCTAAAATACTTTTAATTAACCGGCAGAAGTTTTCTGTATCCTTTCTCGTCCAGGTCTAAATCAGCAATTGTACCTTCCAGATACATCTTCATATTTGTCTTTAACAGGTGTAGAGCCACGCATCAGCTTTTGCTGTTGCATGAATGGGCCGGCTCGACCGGGGAAGTACCACGACCTCACAGAATACCGGCGTGAAGTAGAAGTCTAACAAACTTCTGCGTTTCGTCTGGTGAGTGCAGGTAACCGGAGGCCCACACACCCCTCCCCCAATTATGGGGGGGAGGCACTCTAAGGCCGGCAATGCGTACCTGCTCGTTTGCCTTCCTTTTCTATAAAAAAAAACATTAATTGCGCCAAAACTCCCGTGAACACATTGTTTTTATTTAATTTGTCTGGCCTGCTTACATAAGTTATTGCATACATAATAATTCACACACAGTTTTTACCTTTAAGCAAAGTAACTTAGGCTCGATGCCCTAGTCAGCAAAGTTTTTATTATCAATTTTCACTGCTAGATTTGCCACGATCTACGCGTAAGAAAGAAAAAGGACATTTATTTTAGATTTTGGCAAGTCAACTAACCCGCAAAGCAAACAGAGCAGCGTGGTAAACTTCTCCACGAACGTAGGCACATCCAGACTATTTCTTGACTCTACTTGTTACTTAAAGAGTAGTTATAAATAACACATGTGAATAACACACAAAACAAAAAAAACAAAAGATTGACTTCATTGATCCAATTAAACGATATTTTGATCTTTCTTATCCCCTCGAATACAATGTAAATAAAATGTAATAAATATCTTCACGCAATTCCCAATACAGGGGTAGACAGAGGTCTGGTCTAGACAATTAAGTCCCTTCGACCCACCTTCCACCGAAGATATTTTCGGGACAACGTGACAGGTGGTGAGCCTGTCGCCGTCTTTATGTCCAAGCCTACGATATAATTCATACATAAGTTTTTGAAACCATTGGTACTCGCCTGCCACCTGGGGATCGAACTCGGGTCTCTCGACTCGAAATCCCGACCACCCAACCACTGGCTATCGTGACTTATAAATGTGGTGATACTAAATGAGAGCATCAACGTTCCGTTATATATATATATATATATATATATATATATATATATATATATATATATATATATATATATATATATATATATATATATATATATATATATATATATATATATATATATATATATATATATATATATATATATATACATATATATATATATATGTATCAGTTAAAAGAGTCTTCCATAGCTGCCACTGGTATTATTCTTAACATTCTACCATTCCCAGAAAATTTGGAAGCCTGAAGTTTAACTTTACCCGCAAACATCAATGGTTACAGCTTGATCGTTGATCGTTGCACTACCATTGTCATTGCAGAAATAACGAAAATTTTTCTTGTGAAATTTTGAACTATTTTATTAGCTATTTGTATACACGACAACATCCATCAAAGCAATATATTTTTAACATTTAAAAATATTTCACGGTTTTAAAAATACGGTAATCCTGTAATGAAATATCTTGAAGTATCACCGCGTGATGTGTGTGTATTTTAGTTACGTGAATAATCAGAACTTGCTAGAACGTTCTGTTTTTTGTTACATTTTAAACATCTAACATAAAAGCTGCAAGGTCACGGTCATTTAACAGTGTTGGTATTCTCTTTACATATCAATGTGTAAAATTAAAATATTTCAACCGGCTTAACCTGGTTCGTACGGAATTTGGCTTGTCATCATCACAAAATTTTCGGAAATAAGTTATTATTATCGTAAAATTATTTAACTACTTATTTATGTTATTAATAAAACTAATTTATGTAACTTTTTTTTTTGATAACCATGGAGGAAATGTTTTATGCACGAACGTCCCTTGGCCGGGAGGCCACCGAAACGAACAGTGTCGGGCTCGAATCTCAGAAGGAGAAGCATACCGACTAAAACCATCCACGGGATGCTGTTGACCCGGAGGCCTTTACAGCTTCGTCTAAGGAGATTTGCGAGGAGAGGCTCGCAAGTTGAAGTTGAAGAAAATAATGGCTGCTGCTGCGAAGCGCTGCGTCCCCTAAAACGAAAGAGATGACTTCCGACATGGGGGAGGGGCCATGCGATCCAAGGGCCCCAGTTGGTTTGGAGGAAAATCTCCTCTCGGATCGCCTTGTGTTAACCTTTTAGTGACGACTACGACCACGAGAAAGTCTCGTGCTAGTCGTGAAATTACGACGATGGCGAGGTTGTGTAAGCCGCAGAACACGGCTTGTGTCTGTGTGTGTGCGAAAGTACGTAGGGGGCGGGGCCTCATACGCATTGTTGACACGGGTGATTGCGTCATCATCGTCTATGATGACGCATTTCGGGCGCCTCAATTGAGGTGGAGTATCGCACGCGGGTGTGTAATTCCCTAACGCTGCCACTAGCGGATTTGTATGTAAGTTCGTCCTATCGAAGTAGTCGATGGAGAACTTTTTAAATAGCGCTGCCATTGTAGGCAGTTTGAGATCGCGATGCAGATCTACATTCCGCATATATGCGGGAGCGCCGGTTGCGCGGCGCATAAATCGGTTTTGAATCACTTGGAGTGAGTTCAAACGTACTTTGGGGACGTGCGCGAATACTATACTGGCGTATGATATGACGGGTCGTACGCAAGTTGTGTATAGGCGTATTTTGTGTTTTAGCAGCATTTTGCTGCGGCTATTTGTAAGGTTAAAGAGGCGGCCGGATATGAAGGCCGCTCTATCCCTGACAATTTTAATATGTTTCTTGAAGTTCAGTCTACGGTCTAAGATGACTCCAAGATATTTTACTTCTGACACCCAGGGAATGGGTTTGTCGAAGAGGGTTATTTTACTGAATCTGTTAGGGCGATTCGAGTTTTTGTGATTCCTGCTGAACAAGACCGCGTTGCTCTTTTCAGGATTTATGTCGATCCTCCATTTCCTAAACCACTCGCTTAAGGCGGTGGCCGCGGCTTGTAGGCGAATGTAGATTCTCGATGCTTAAGATCCGCAGAGTATAGAGTGGTATCGTCGGCGAATAAGGCCAATTCTACCTTTTATTTGGTTCTTTTGGGATATCGCTCGTATAAAGCGTGTATAGTGTGGGCGAGAGGACCGAGCCTTGCGGAACGCCGGCTTTTAAGTCTCTGCTGGAGGACAGAGTGCCCTCGAATTTGTAGCGGAAGGTGCGATTCGACAAGTAGGCTTGTATGATGTGCACAAGCCTGTCTGACATACCGTAGTTGTATAGCTTGTATATCAAGCCATTGTGACAGACTTTGTCGAACGCTTTCGCGACATCGAAGAAGAGTGCTCCTACCTTATATTTGGGGTTATCATTTAGGCGCTCGAGTATGTGCTCCGTGAGGCGGTGCACTTGCTGAACGCATGAGTGCTTAGCTCTAAAGCCAAACTGCTCATCAGGTATGACATTTAGTGACTGACGCTGTCCTTGAGGCGGATCAGAATTATGCGCTCGTAGATTTTCCCCAGTGCGCTGAGGAGACTAATGGGCCTATAGCTAGAGGCCTGTTTTTTCGGTTTCCCGGGTTTATGGATCCCTATTACGTGGGCTTCTTTCCAGGAGTCTGGAAAGGTGCAACTTGTGAGAAGGGCATTGAAGATTGCTACTAATAGTAATAGCAACGAATTTGGGAGAGTTTTAACTAACCTATTTGAGATGCCGTCGGCTCCTGGAGCCTTACGTACCCTAAGGTTTTTAATTATACCCTTAACTTCTTCGAGTGAGGTAGGCGGGAGAGGTTCACCCGTTAGTGGCTGCGTCATTTTCCGCGATACGAAGTCGTCCACATTCTGAATGTGTACGGGATCTGTGGGTTGCGTGCTTGGAGAGCACTGACTTTCGAAGCTGTCGGCTAAACATTCGGCTTTTTCCCTATCGTCAAAAGCTATAGAACCGTCGGGACTGACCAGGGGAGGCATAGATACGACAGAGTCGGACTTCATCGACCTCGCCAACTGCCAGTAGGCAGTGTGCGAAGGCGTGATGTCCGACATTAGCTTGTCCCATCTTTGCCCCCTCAACTCAGCCATGCGCTGTTTAACCTCCCTTTGGAGTTGGCGCATCCTAACGCGGTTTGCGTCAGTCCTATACCTGTCGTATGCCCTATTGGCAGCATTTTTCTCTCTCAACAGCTGTCTGAGCTCAGCAGGCAACTCAAATCGGCGGTTGTTTGCCGCTTTGACCCGCCTGGAGGATATACTGACGGCGGTTTTTAGGTGAGAGGTGAGATGAACGACGGCGGCAAGTGCCGTTTCTTTATTATCAATGACCTCCGGTATGTTTGCTAACTCCGGGGAATCCGTAGACTCGAGGTATTCCTCGAGTTTACGCCAGTCTGTCACGGTTTTGGTCAAAGTGACCTCTGCGTGCGGCTGCCCTAGCTGCATTATGACCGGTCGGTGGTCAGAATTAAGTTCGTGATGAACTTCTATTTTCGCAATAGGTAGCAATATATTCTTTAAGAGACCTATATCGAGAATGTCCGGATTTTGGTTCCTCTGCGCGGGTATTTTAGTTGGCTCGAGGGGACCTATAATATCAAAGTTTAGGTTTATACTTAGAGTTAGGAGGGCGAGTCCATTATTATTTTCATTTTCGGCGTTCCAAGCAGAGTGCTTGCTGTTTAAGTCTCCCGCTATTAACACCGAGTCGCTTAATTTTAGCAGTGCCTCGATGTCGCCCCTTAGAATTGTTTTCGAAGGCGGGAGATAAGCCGATATCACAGTGATGGGCTGATGGCCTGTCATTGCGATCTTACAACCGGAAGCTTCCATGTTGACAAGAGACGGAAGGTCAATTGGCACACAGTGTAGCGAAGACTTGAAATAGATCAACGTACCGCCCCCGCGAGCGGGGCGGTCGTTTCTAACTAAGCGATAGTTAGCTATCTTCGGGTCGCGTATGCTAGACTTGAGTAGGGTCTCCTGTACTAACATTATGTCAAGCTGATGGACTGAGACAAATTCCCTAACTTCGTCCATCTGTTTTTTTAAGCCGTATGCGTTGAAGAAGCCGACAGCTAGCGATTTAGGTTTAGTTCTTTCGCTTATGTTTGTGTCGTTCATAATGGGCGAGACTAAAATAAATGAAGAATTATTGGCGGGAGGGGGACCTCGGGAAGTGAACGAGTCACTTTTTACTTACTAGGTTTTGGAGCTCTTCGTAGATGGAAGAGTGCTCCGTTATGGCCTTTAGCAGGTCCATTGGGTCGTTAGCCTCGCGCGTTTTACGGGCGAGGGCCCGGATTTCTGCCATATTAATGGCGCCTAAAATTTGGAGGACCTGTTGAAGGTCAGCCATGTCCGATACGGTTGTTGGATCGGACTGAGAGGTGCTAAGCGCAGGCTTTGTGCTCTGCGGTTTAGGGACAGCGGGGACCGCGTCTTTCGACGCTGTAGTCTTTTTCGCCATTTGTGGGGGTTTCACCCACGCATTCGCGGGAATGGGAGCTGGTACCAGCTTCTCTGTTTGTGGAGCCTTCTTTGACGCCTGGTTGCGTTTCCCATTCGGGGCTTTAGGGCATCCGCGATAGCTCGCGGGGTGCCCCTCAGTCACGCACAGGACGCAACTTGGTTTTACACCCGACTTCTGAGTATTTCTGAGTGCGCCATCACCCTGGTGATGGCGCACTCAGAGGTGATGTGATCACCTACATTTCACGCACCGTGGGTGCGCGAAGCAATGCCGAGCTGAGTGCCCATAGATCTGGCATCTATGGCACTGGCCGATCATTTTCCGCTTGTGCGGAGCCTCGACGGTGATGCCCTCGAGGTCAAGGACCGTCTTTATTTTAAAAATTTTATTACCCTCGGGAGTAGCCTCAAGGTGAACCATGACCATGTCATAGTTCACCTTGGTCCTCTGGTTGAACATCCTAAAGACGTTCAATACCGGAAGACCGGCAGACAGAAGGTCCTTCTGGACTTTCTCTGTCTGTATTCCCCGAGGAATACCTTTAATTACGACCCGGAGGATGCGGTCCTCCTCTAGGGCGTAGGTATGAAAACCTACTTTATTATTTTGGAGCCACTTGGTAAGGGCTCTGTGAGCCGTCGGTGTGTCCACTGATACAACGATCGAGTCTTTCATGGGCTTTGCCTTAGAGAAGTGAATGTGCTTATCTCTTAGCGCATCCGATATGGACGACCACTTTTCGCCTTCCTTGATAATTATCGGGGGAGGCTTTTTAGGAGTTTTTGCCGGTCTCGCAGCCGTGTCCATGGGGACAGCGGCGGAAGCGGTTTTAGCTGCGGTAGGCGCGGCTTTAGTAGAGGAGGCGCTCGCGGGCGCCTTCTGGGACTTGCCCTTCTTCTTTCGGGCCGGGGCTGCCGCGACCACCTTGCTAGGTGGGCGGGCGCCTTCGGAATCCGAAGAGTCCCTACTTTTCGGGGCGCGCTTTCGTTTGCCCTTTACGACGGTGTAGCCGTCGTCTGAATTTTCGCGTTCGACCTCGGTCAACGCTCCTATCGACATGGAAGAGTCAGAGGACTCAGCCATGTCTGAACGTAGCACCTCCCTCGAGAGGGAGGATGCGCGAGAAGACGCACGGGATGAGGCGCGCGAGTTGCACGGTTTTGGAACAGCTAATTTATGTAACTAAATTATTTAACCTATTTAACTACGCCCCTCATACTTGTGTATTCCAGTAACGCCCAGTGTTGGATTCGAACTCGCAACCCTACCTAATATCTACTACATAATTTGATTAAATATATTAACACTAATACATCGACATTTATAATAATAAGTAAAATTTTTACCTGTATAAATATCAGGCAAGGAAAATTACTTACATTTTATTAGGTCAGGGTAGAACTTAAAAGATCTACTTATTTCTAATTGATGAAATATTAACTTACGTAGGCTCGTACTAATGAGTTTTTTCAAAAAGTAAAGATGTTTCGCAGCAATATTGAGATAATACGCGAACGATGTTGCGTGAGCAAAAACTAGTAAAGATAGAAGACTAAGTCATTGAATGAAGTAATAAAAATAAGTTAACTCCTGGCGGGTAGGTTTTGAAAGATTTTCGTTAGTCCAAGTTTCACGGGAAAAACTGGAGTGGTAAGTTCTTAAGCCACGAAAACCTAGTGGGAAATGATTCTTCGGGTGAGAAGGTCTTGCCCACTGCAAGACCTCGTCTTTTAGAGGCCTAATAAGAAAGTAAGTGAGAAATGTTGTATAAATAATAATAGTAGCCCGAAGAGATTGCAAAGGAAATATAAAAATGGGTGATAACTATGTGTTTGTAAGGTGATTAATAAAATATAATGAGTTTGTTCCGACATACACTGCGAGCACTGTTCAGTGCTTTTACTGGGGAGAAACTCATTCCGTTATGGACTAACAATATACTGCCGCAGTATTATTATTCAAAAGAAATATATCCGAGTCACGATAGCCGAGTGGTTGGGTGGTCAGAATTTCGAGTCAAGAGACCCGGGTTTTTCAAAAACTTATGTACGAATTATATCGTTGGCTTGGACGTAAAGACGGCGACGGGCTCACCACCTGTCACGTAGTCACGAAAATACCTTCGGTGGAAGGTGGGTCGAAGGGACTTAATTGTACACCAGTAGACTAGACCTCTGTCTACCCCTGTATTGGGAATTGCGTGAAGATATTTATTTATTATTAAATATATCGCTTTTATGCTATTTTAAAATATTGTTTTAAGTTCGTATTATATTTATTTTAAAAAAACTAGACAACAAAAGCATGCCTACGGAGTTTCTCTTGCCCGCTTCTTCTCCGTTAGGGAACTCCCATTAAAAAGGTAGTAGATTATAATATGAGCATCGATTGAATATTTCTTATTTTGATGAATAAATAATTAATTAAATTCGCACATATTACAGTTTTGCAACGATCCTTTTATGAAGTAAAAATGGATGGCAGCTACAGGAAGACATAACTGGATGGAAGTGTAAATTTTTTTTTAATGATTTTGATTTCCAAAGATAAAGCATTCAGGTTAGGTTCTTAAGTGTATTTATACATACTCGTATCATGGTTAAATAAATTTAAATGAGAATAGAAGGGTAAGTGACAGTTAGTTATTTGGGATTGCGTTTATGTATTTTACAGGAGCCCAGCCTTCCAGAAAATGCAGGTATCGCCATTATTGCCTAACCTTATTACAGTGAGACCACCAAAAGAGCTCAACCACCGTAGTGAAAACGAAGCCGTGTTGACCAACAGTGCCATGTACTTAACTCCAAGAAAAAAAAGATTAGAAGAGACGTTGTTCTGGACTATAAATAAAATCCAAAGATCAAACTCCTACAAAGTCGGAGTCCTAGATAAAGAATATAGAAGAGCTTTTAAAATGAGAGAGATTTAGAAAGAAAGACAAAAATCGTTTATTCGTGGACCGATAACAGCACGAAGACAATATAAAATAAAATAACGAAAGCAAATATTAAAGAAACCTTATAATAACTTATGTAACTAAAACAACAAATATGACAATCCATGCTGCAGCATACGGCCACGAAATGGATCGAACTCAGTTGTAGCCGGGATAACCCGACACTGATTTTCAGTCCGACCCTTACCATATGGGAACTCGGACAGCTTATCATAAGTATTTATCAATTACAATTATATACTAAAGCTATTTCTTTTTTTTTTTTTAAATAGAGATTCAAAGTTAATTCTATAGCTACTAATCGTTGATGTTGCGTCCAGTTAAATGTTATAAAGGTAAATTATAAAAAACAATGTAACAAAAAAACAATAAAGGCTGCTTCAATAATTACCTTTTGCGTACTACTTAAACTATTACAATGCGGTTGTTATTTCTTATAGTATTATTTGCTCATTAAACAGTAGACATTTAAACTTAATCTTAAAAGTAGTAACCGACTTGAGATCACGTAATGGAGGCTGCAGATTATTCCAACACTTCGTAGCTTTGTACTTAAAGTTTGTAAAAACTAATTAAAAACGCGATAAAATCCGAAAATTGTTTAATTTTACATGAGTAGTATTCGCGTAAATACAAGAAATCAATAGATGATCTAGTATTATATTTATTATTTCGATCTTTAGACCAAGTTAGTTTATTGTAGAGGTATATAGGCTCTTTATTTTTGATTACTCCAAACAAAGGGGTAGCAAAGTGAAGTCGGCTGCGATAATCCATCTTTAATACATTTGCATTATTGAGAAAAGGTGTCACGTGTGCACGCGGCGGTATATTAAAACTAAAGCGTGCACAAGCATTTTGGACTCGTTGTATTGCCCGTTTGGTACGTGCTAATAAACGCGGTCCTATAAGTGCGTCTGCGTAATTAAATTTGAGAGGACGAGTAATTCGCAAAGTTGAATACTCTTTTTGAAATTAAGAAATTTGGAACGTAAATTATTCACTTTCACTTTTCCACAATCGTTTATCTAGAGTAATATCACGTTTACCATGACGAAGAAAGAAATGAAATGAAATATAACTTTATTGTACACCATGGAATAAAAAATTACTACATTACCAGGTACAATGAGCAACCTTATGACTAAAAGTGATCTCTTCCAGGTAGCCTTTGGATGGGCAGGAACTTAAATGTAATATTGAGACGGAAGTGTACATGAAAAGGATAGAAAACAAACCAAGAGATTTTAGTAAATTGGTAAATTATTCATATAATAAAATGATAATATCCAGCAACCAAGGTTTAATAATGGGCAAGGATTTGGCATGTCGGATATGAATAGGAAGAGTATTCCCCAGCCTGGTAGCCTGTAGTGTAAAATAATAACTGTAATAAGCTGTGGAAGGAGTTGAGAAACTGGAGTTTTTATTTGGAGGATTTCAGACGAGCGTAAGAATTGAGGATTGGAGAGGCATAGAGACATATATCGTTCCTTAAAATAGATGGGAGTAGAAGGGGAAATAAGGATCTTGTAGAGAAGGGCAAGTATGAGTGCGTGATGAGTTTCGGCGAAGGCGAATGGGCAATCACTTGAGTCTATTGCGATATTCAGAAACGTGATCATATTAGCGAAGGCCAAATATGAACCGAATAGAGAAATTTTGAAGTCGCTCAAGCTTGTTAACTTAGTTTTCGGTTAAATCGGGGTAGCAGACGTGAGCGTAGTCGAGAAGTGGAAGCAACAATGTTTGCGCGAGCGTAATTTTCGTGGCAGTCGACAAGAAGATATGTAACCGTTTCAGAAAGGCAACTGCAGCAATCGTTTTTCGGCACACAGCTGCCATCTGTGGTGCCCACGATAGCTGCTTATCCATAATTATACCTAAATTTTTAACTGTGTCACTGACGTGTATGATGGTTGAGTCAAACACATTCTGCGGTAGGCAGTCCCAGTCAATCTTAGCAATCATTCTCGAACTGCCTATAACTGTGACTTGAGTTTTGCTAGTATTTATTTTACGTCATATGGCTTACTCCAGTCGAGTATGCGTAGGTTTTAATTTATATAAGTAATCGCTTCAAAAGAATTCTCAAAATAGGAGCCTGCGGTTAAATTTGTAAGTCGTCTGCATACAGGTAGTAGGAAGAAGATAGTTATTTGGAGTTTAGAAAAAAGAGTAGGAGACAAACTGTCACCTTGAGGTACATCGGCACACATGAATAAACAATTATTGCTTTAAAAGTCATTTATCACCAACAAGGGAGACGACAGTCTTTCAACTATTTAAGAAAAGCAGCATTGCTTTTGTCTTATATTTAAACATTATCTCAGGTTAAGATTTATGATCTTTTCACGTTCACCGAGTCGAAGAGAGTCATTTTATAAGTGCGTTGTCATCTTAGCTTTGTGATTTTCAACTTGTTCTACAGTGTCAAACAGCGGAAGATTTTTCGTTTCAGGCGTAAGGATAAGGAGCAAAGCGGCAACTACAGCCGCGGTTGCAAAGAGGATTGATGGCAGTGATTGATACTGTACTGACTGAAAAAAAATAAGAATTATCAGAATTTAGTTACGAAATCAATAAAGAACCTAACTATTATGTCAAAGTCCTTACCAATAAAGGAGTAAGTGGTGCTAGCATACTTCCAAATCTGGCAGCCGTATTACCCCAACCAACTAGCGAACCCCGAACACTAGTAGGAAACAGCTCTAAGCTATACGTATAGATTCCCGTGAAGCATACTACTACGCCAATTTTACCGATCAGAAACAGAAGCAGTTTAAGCCACACTATAGCTGAAAAACAATAAGGGAACTTTAGAAAATATACAACAATTTGTATTAAATCTTTTTTTTTTCACTTTATTTGGTACAACATGACAGGTGGTGAGGTTAATTGAATACTCACAAGCAGGAGAGAATGTTTGTGCTATTAAAAATATTGCTGAAAATATGTATCCATATTGCAGAGAAATTCTCCTTCCAAATTTGTTAAAGGTATAATACGCCAACAAATCTCCTGGGAATGACGTCAAAGATGTAAGCATGAAATTTGTATATTTATTTCCAGGCAAAAGAACTGAATGTATCGCCATTCCATAATATAGAAAACTCGATGCGAAAAAGCAGAATGACGTTACAATCAAACGAATCAATGTTTCTTTCGAATTTAAAATGTCCTTCATTTTCTCCTTCTCTTTTTGTATAACTACATTAAATATCGCTCTTAAGTCACCGTCGCTCACGTCCTTTATTTCTTTGGCCGTAATGTGTAATTTATTCCATCTCGCAACTCCTTTTAGGGTATTTTTAGCTTCGTCCGTTTTTCCGCGTAATAATTGCCAACGTGTACTTTCTTTTAACAATACTCCGTACAATATAAATAGGATCATTGGTGAGTACACGACTAATATAAGTGTTTTCCAATATTTGAGAAACATGGCGATGAAGGCAAACAGAACCTCTCCAATATAAATTGCATAAGAAAATATTACACCGGCTGAAACTCTCTTGGAATCTCCTCCAACTTCGATTACTGAAAATAAAATAGAAGTTTATTTATTTATATTTTTTTTTATAGAAAAGGAGAATAACCCCCCAGAATTGGGGGCGGGGGGGTGTGTGGGCCACCGGTTACCTGCACTCACCAGACGAAACGCAGAAGTTTGTCAGACTTCTACTTCACGCCGGTATGGAAATTAAGATGGCAATAGCTGGTGAGCCTATTGCCATCTTAATAATTTTATTGGTAACAAGCTTATAGTACATTAAATTTTCACATAAGAAAAAGCATATAACAAAAGTAAGGTTAAATAATACTCGTAACTTTATAATAAACGTTCATTGTTATAAAATATAAAAACCTTCGATGTATATTATATATGCTCCATGCATTTTAATCATAAACTATATCCAACTCATTACAATTACCACATTATTTACACAATGGCGGACGCATATTTATTATTGATTTTAACTAAATCCTCCCCTATTTCAAGTGGAAATAGAGAAAGATAACAAAACTGTACTGAAGCAAAACCCCATCTATGGCTGATTTTATTTTGGAGTTTATAGCCTGGTATCCTTTAGGCTATCTATGGCTGATTTTCAGTTCGGTCCATAGAGAATAAACATCTTACAGATAATATAAAGCTAATGCTACCAGCTAGTGTTGTCAGGACTCTTTATTTCATTTAAGAACAAAACATAAGCAGGCTTGTTTATCTGTAAATTTTTGTTAATTTTAGAAGACTTTATACATGTTTAAATAACAACCCGATAGCCTAGTATGTAGTGACCCTGCCTTTAAAGCTAAGGGTTGCGGGTTAAGAACTGCTAGGGGCAAACATTTGTGTGATGAATATAAATAATTTTCCTCGATCGATCGTCGATCTTCATATCTCTGTAATATTGTTGTACCGTTGGCTTGCCATGCCTACGAAAATTTGTATGACCATATTCCAAAGGAGCCATGCCATATGCTTAGCCATATGCTTTTAAGTATCTTTTAGAGTCTCTTCTATTCGACTAATTACCAGAAGAAGTGCTGAATTAATAGAGCTCACAGAACAAAATATATTACAAAAAAATTAGGGATGCATCTTTAATAATTGAAAAATAAATAATTATAAATATAGGCAAACTGTGCTCATTTTGAATTAAATTTGATTATGTTAGTAAATAAAATGTTTGAAATGGTAAAAATTTGAATAAATAAACCCTCATTAAACGTTTTCCAGAGTTATCGATGGATTAAACTCGACAGCCATGTTTAAAAATTTCCTAGACACAATAACAAAAGATGACAAAATAATATGATGTGCTCTAAAACATTTCGTCGCTAAGGATTACAATTACGTGAGTTGAGTAATAATCCCAAGTGATTATCGTAATAATAAACAAATATAAATGTATAAATAGACGGGGACAACGTCACATACATTGCTCTGATCCCTAAGTAAGAAGCCAAAGCACATCTGTAATGTAATTAGAAATAACGAAAGAACCACAAATACCTAGAGTATTATTCATATAATATACTAGGTATTTGTGATGTATTGTATAAATAATATATATAATAAAACTCACAAATAAAGTCAGCCGTAAAAAAAGATAGCCGAGTGGAAGGGTGGTCGGAATTTCGAGTCGAGAGACTCGACTTCGATCCCCAGGTGGCAGTACCAATGGGTATTTTCAAAACCTATGTACGATTGATATCGTTGGCTTGGACATAAAGGCGGCGACGGGCTCACCACCTGTCACGTTGTCCCGAAATATCTTCGGAGGAAGGTGGGTCGAAGGGACTTAATTGTCTAGACTAGACCTCTGTCTACCCCTGTTTTGGAAAGTGCGTGAAGAAATTTGTTTTATTTATATTATAATTCGAGAGTAACTTTCGAAGACAATGTGAGTAAATTGCTCGAAGACGGGAGGGTCAAGAGTATTCGGATACCTTGACGTGCATGTATGAAGAAGATGACGAATTTGAAAGAAGCGAAAGAGGTATGTAAGGATCGTGACACTTGGCCATCTGTTCTCTCTGGCTACTTCATCAGCGATTGTGCGTGATGACAAATACCTAGTGTGATTTGGCTTATCTATAAGTCAGTCTGTTATGATTATAAAGGAAAAATTATGTAAATTAACAAAAATCATATTTTGCAAATTGAAAAATGGAATAACTTTATCAAATTAGTGTATTGTCATCGGTCAAAATCGCGCCTAAAGAACTCGGTTACAAACATATATAAAAGTGAAGATAATAAAAAGCGTGTAAAATAGTGAGGGTGACGTTCTGTTCTCCTAGGTAGGCTGTGTAACAGTCTGTATTAAGGAGCGACAGTCCAATACCCCCTTATAATATGTATAAAATTGTTTCTTTTACGTTTGTACTACAGTTATTACAAAGAACATAGCCGCGTGCAAATCAATAAAAGTGTTTGTTAACTTGATATTTAAAATAGTGTCTATTTATGTGCCACTAGAGTGGTTGTTTGTATGTTTGGAGATTGTAAACATGTGCGACTGTCTGCGTTTAGATGTATGCGTGTAGCAAATAGTGTACTCGTATGTAAGATGTCATCTTTGGAAGTGTCTGGTTTTATGTGATTGTTAATAAGTATTGTTCTGTTTCTTCGTATGTTTTGCTGAAAAGTAAAGTGTGTATAGCTTTTTTGCATTTGAAGTAACACATATCATAAATTTTAGTGTCGTGGTTGATTTTATTTTGGAGTTTATAGCCTGGTATCCTTTAGGCCATCTATGGCTGATTTTCAGTTCGGTCCATAGAGAATAAACATCTTACAGATAATATAAAGCTAATGCTACCAGCTAGTGTTGTCAGGACTCTTTATTTCATTTAAGAACAAAACATAAGCAGGCTTGTTTATCTGTAAATTTTTGTTAATTTTAGAAGACTTTATACATGTTTAAATAACAACCCGATAGCCTAGTATGTAGTGACCCTGCCTTTAAAGCTAAGGGTTGCGGGTTAAGAACTGCTAGAGGCAAACATTTGTGTGATGAATATAAATAATTTTCCTCGATCGATCGTCGATCTTCATATCTCTGTAATATTGTTGTACCGTTGGCTTGCCATGCCTACGAAAATTTGTATGACCATATTCCAAAGGAGCCATGCCATATGCTTAGCCATATGCTTTTAAGTATCTTTTAGAGTCTCTTCTATTCGACTAATTACCAGAAGAAGTGCTGAATTAATAGAGCTCACAGAACAAAATATATTACAAAAAAATTAGGGATGCATCTTTAATAATTGAAAAATAAATAATTATAAATATAGGCAAACTGTGCTCATTTTGAATTAAATTTGATTATGTTAGTAAATAAAATGTTTGAAATGGTAAAAATTTGAATAAATAAACCCTCATTAAACGTTTTCCAGAGTTATCGATGGATTAAACTCGACAGCCATGTTTAAAAATTTCCTAGACACAATAACAAAAGATGACAAAAATAATATGATGTGCTCTAAAACATTTCGTCGCTAAGGATTACAATTACGTGAGTTGAGTAATAATCCCAAGAGATTATCGTAATAATAAACAAATATAAATGTATAAATAGACGGGGACAACGTCACATACATTGCTCTGATCCCTAAGTAAGAAGCCAAAGCACATCTGTAATGTAATTAGAAATAACGAAAGAACCACAAATACCTAGAGTATTATTCATATAATATACTAGGTATTTGTGATGTATTGTATAAATAATATATATAATAAAACTCACAAATAAAGTCAGCCGTAAAAAAGAGTAGGAGACAAACTGTCACCTTGAGGTACATCGGCACACATGAATAAACAATTATTGCTTTAAAAGTCATTTATCACCAACAAGGGAGACGACAGTCTTTCAACTATTTAAGAAAAGCAGCATTGCTTTTGTCTTATATTTAAACATTATCTCAGGTTTTAAGATTTATGATCTTTTCACGTTCACCGAGTCGAAGAGAGCCATTTTATAAGTGCGTTGTCATCTTAGCTTTGTGATTTTCAACTTGTTCTACAGTGTCAAACAGCGGAAGATTTTTCGTTTCAGGCGTAAGGATAAGGAGCAAAGCGGCAACTACAGCCGCGGTTGCAAAGAGGATTGATGGCAGTGATTGATACTGTACTGACTGAAAAAAAATAAGAATTATCAGAATTTAGTTACGAAATCAATAAAGAACCTAACTATTATGTCAAAGTCCTTACCAATAAAGGAGTAAGTGGTGCTAGCATACTTCCAAATCTGGCAGCCGTATTACCCCAACCAACTAGCGAACCCCGAACACTAGTAGGAAACAGCTCTAAGCTATACGTATAGATTCCCGTGAAGCATACTACTACGCCAATTTTACTGATCAGAAACAGAAGCAGTTTAAGCCACACTATAGCTGAAAACAATAAGGGAACTTTAGAAAATATACAACAATTTGTATTAAATCTTTTTTTTTTTTTCACTTTATTTGGTACAACATGACAGGTGGTGAGGTTAATTGAATACTCACAAGCAGGAGAGAATGTTTGTGCTATTAAAATATTGCTGAAAATATGTATCCATATTGCAGAGAAATTCTCCTTCCAAATTTGTTAAAGGTATAATACGCCAACAAATCTCCTGGGAATGACGTCAAAGATGTAAGCATGAAATTTGTATATTTATTTCCAGGCAAAAGAACTGAATGTATCGCCATTCCATAATATAGAAAACTCGATGCGAAAAGCAGAATGACGTTACAATCAAACGAATCAATGTTTCTTTCGAATTTAAAATGTCCTTCATTTTCTCCTTCTCTTTTTGTATAACTACATTAAATATCGCTCTTAAGTCACCGTCGCTCACGTCCTTTATTTCTTTGGCCGTAATGTGTAATTTATTCCATCTCGCAACTCCTTTTAGGGTATTTTTAGCTTCGTCCGTTTTTCCGCGTAATAATTGCCAACGTGTACTTTCTTTTAACAATACTCCGTACAATATAAATAGGATCATTGGTGAGTACACGACTAATATAAGTGTTTTCCAATATTTGAGAAACATGGCGATGAAGGCAAACAGAACCTCTCCAATATAAATTGCATAAGAAAATATTACACCGGCTGAAACTCTCTTGGAATCTCCTCCAACTTCGATTACTGAAAATAAAATAGAAGTTTATTTATTTATATTTTTTTTTTATAGAAAAGGGAGGCAAACAACCCCCCCCCCAGAATTGGGGGCGGGGGGGTGTGTGGGCCACCGGTTACCTGCACTCACCAGACGAAACGCAGAAGTTTGTCAGACTTCTACTTCACGCCGGTATGGAAATTAAGATGGCAATAGCTGGTGAGCCTATTGCCATCTTAATAATTTTATTGGTAACAAGCTTATAGTACATTAAATTTTCACATAAGAAAAAGCATATAACAAAAGTAAGGTTAAATAATACTCGTAACTTTATAATAAACGTTCATTGTTATAAAATATAAAAACCTTCGATGTATATTATATATGCTCCATGCATTTTAATCATAAACTATATCCAACTCATTACAATTACCACATTATTTACACAATGGCGGACGCATATTTATTATTGATTTTAACTAAATCCTCCCCTATTTCAAGTGGAAATAGAGAAAGATAACAAAACTGTACTGAAGCAAAACCCCATCTATGGCTGATTTTATTTTGGAGTTTATAGCCTGGTATCCTTTAGGCCATCTATGGCTGATTTTCAGTTCGGTCCATAGAGAATAAACATCTTACAGATAATATAAAGCTAATGCTACCAGCTAGTGTTGTCAGGACTCTTTATTTCATTTAAGAACAAAACATAAGCAGGCTTGTTTATCTGTAAATTTTTGTTAATTTTAGAAGACTTTATACATGTTTAAATAACAACCCGATAGCCTAGTATGTAGTGACCCTGCCTTTAAAGCTAAGGGTTGCGGGTTAAGAACTGCTAGAGGCAAACATTTGTGTGATGAATATAAATAATTTTCCTCGATCGATCGTCGATCTTCATATCTCTGTAATATTGTTGTACCGTTGGCTTGCCATGCCTACGAAAATTTGTATGACCATATTCCAAAGGAGCCATGCCATATGCTTAGCCATATGCTTTTAAGTATCTTTTAGAGCCTCTTCTATTCGACTAATTACCAGAAGAAGTGCTGAATTAATAGAGCTCACAGAACAAAATATATTACAAAAAAATTAGGGATGCATCTTTAATAATTGAAAAATAAATAATTATAAATATAGGCAAACTGTGCTCATTTTGAATTAAATTTGATTATGTTAGTAAATAAAATGTTTGAAATGGTAAAAATTTGAATAAATAAACCCTCATTAAACGTTTTCCAGAGTTATCGATGGATTAAACTCGACAGCCATGTTTAAAATTTCCTAGACACAATAACAAAAGATGACAAATAATATGATGTGCTCTAAAACATTTCGTCGCTAAGGATTACAATTACGTGAGTTGAGTAATAATCCCAAGTGATTATCGTAATAATAAACAAATATAAATGTATAAATAGACGGGGACAACGTCACATACATTGCTCTGATCCCTAAGTAAGAAGCCAAAGCACATCTGTAATGTAATTAGAAATAACGAAAGAACCACAAATACCTAGAGTATTATTCATATAATATACTAGGTATTTGTGATGTATTGTATAAATAATATATATAATAAAACTCACAAATAAAGTCAGCCGTAAAAAAAGATAGCCGAGTGGAAGGGTGGTCGGAATTTCGAGTCGAGAGACTCGACTTCGATCCCAGGTGGCAGTACCAATGGGTATTTTCAAAACCTATGTACGATTGATATCGTTGGCTTGGACATAAAGGCGGCGACGGGCTCACCACCTGTCACGTTGTCCCGAAATATCTTCGGAGGAAGGTGGGTCGAAGGGACTTAATTGTCTAGACTAGACCTCTGTCTACCCCTGTTTTGGAAAGTGCGTGAAGAAATTTGTTTTATTTATATTATAATTCGAGAGTAACTTTCGAAGACAATGTGAGTAAATTGCTCGAAGACGGGAGGGTCAAGAGTATTCGGATACCTTGACGTGCATGTATGAAGAAGATGACGAATTTGAAAGAAGCGAAAGAGGTATGTAAGGATCGTGACACTTGGCCATCTGTTCTCTCTGGCTACTTCATCAGCGATTGTGCGTGATGACAAATACCTAGTGTGATTTGGCTTATCTATAAGTCAGTCTGTTATGATTATAAAGGAAAAATTATGTAAATTAACAAAAATCATATTTTGCAAATTGAAAAATGGAATAACTTTATCAAATTAGTGTATTGTCATCGGTCAAAATCGCGCCTAAAGAACTCGGTTACAAACATATATAAAAGTGAAGATAATAAAAAGCGTGTAAAATAGTGAGGGTGACGTTCTGTTCTCCTAGGTAGGCTGTATTAAGGAGCTACAGTCCAATACCCCCTTATAATATGTAAAAAATTGTTTCTTTTACGTTTGTACTACAGTTATTACAAAGAACATAGCCGCGTGCAAATCAATAAAAGTGTTTGTTAACTTGATATTTAAAATAGTGTCTATTTATGTGCCACTAGAGTGGTTGTTTGTATGTTTGGAGATTGTAAACATGTGCGACTGTCTGCGTTTAGATGTATGCGTGTAGCAAATAGTGTACTCGTATGTAAGATGTCATCTTTGGAAGTGTCTGGTTTTATGTGATTGTTAATAAGTATTGTTCTGTTTCTTCGTATGTTTTGCTGAAAAGTAAAGTGTGTATAGCTTTTTTGCATTTGAAGTAACACATATCATAAATTTTAGTGTCGTGGTTGATTTTATTATAAAGAAAAGGACTGAGGTACGTGAAAAATCTTTTTGCAAAGTTGGAGTTAACTATCGGAATACTGCAGATTTTATCCTTCCTACGTTTTGTTAATTTAATGTATAGGGTATTACGATGTTGTGACATTACTGTATGTAAAATAAATAATTGTCTTACATTATGTGCATTATAATTTTTACAGACTTCAATTGTTGGATATAAAATTGATTTAAAAGTAATAATTTTTAATATGGCCTATGCGCAATTTCTAACGACATTTTTGTAAACAGTTTTGGCTGCATCACCCCAACAGGAAATGGAGTAGGATATAATAGAGGTGCAGAGTGCATGGTACACGCTGCGTATGACATTTTGGTCGGCAACGTAGCAAAGTGATTTAAATACATAATTTAATTTACGGTTAATAATATAAGTCGCGATAGCCGAGTGGTTGGGTGGTCGGAATTTTGATTCAAGAGACCCGAGTTCGATCCCCAAGTGGCAGGCTCGTATCAATGGCTTTTTCAAAAACTTATGTACGAATTACATTGCTGGCTTGGACATAAAGACGGCGACGGCTCACTACCTGTCACGTTGTCCCGAAAATATCTTCGGTGGAAGGTGGGTCAAAGGTCAAAGGAACTTAATTTTCTAGACTAGACCTCTGTCTACCCCAGAATTGGAAATTGCGTGAAGATATTTATTTATTTTATTATAATTTACGGTTAATTCATCCATGTGAGCTTTGAAGTTTAAATTTTTATCTAAAACAATTCCGAGATAATTTAGCGTATCAACAGAATTAATGGGAGGACAAGTGCAGATACTTTGTTTATCATTGTTACAGGAGTGAGCAAATAAATTTGGTGTTTTTGGTTGGGATACTGAGCTAATAGAAAATGTAATAAACGTTGTTTTTTCGATATTTAATGTAAGAATATGTGCTCTAAGACAATCTTATATGGACTTAAAGCCATCTTGTGCAGTTTTTTGAAGTTCATACCAAGAATTTGCAAAGAATGTAAGAGCAGTGTCATCGGCATTGATATTTTTGAATTTGGAATATTAAGATTGCAAAGATCGTTTATGAATATTAAAAATACGGTTAGTTGGCCCGATAATGCTACCTTGTGGCACGCCGTAGGATATAGGAAGTTCTGCACTTTTATAGTTGCCTATTTTTATCAACTGGGTTCTGCCGAGAAGATTCGGAATAATTCAAGTTGAGAGCCTCTGACCCCTATTTTCTCAAGTTTCAATAAAAGGATTTTAATGGGGACGGTATCGAAGGCCTTAGTGAGGTCCAGAAAAACAGTGAGGACTGTTTAATTATCATTGACCTGCTCTACAATAACATTGGTAATTTCGTGAACTGCGTCAGTAGCCGATTTATTTTTACGAAACCCAACCTGTTGAGGGGACATAATATTCATACGATACAAATATTTTACTAGTCGCCTATTAATTAAACGTTCTAATAGTTTTATATATTGATAATTATTAACTACTAGCTTTAGATCACCGCTCTTGAAGATGGGATGAATAACAGCCCTTTTGAGAGAAGTAGGAAAAACAGAAGTGTTAAGGCAGAGGTTGAATATATGGGTCAAGATAGACGAGTAAAGCTTAAAAAACTTGGTGGAATACCGCCGTGGAATGCAGCCACTAGCTGCGTTAGATTGTAGTGCATTTATCAGGAACTTTACTACGTCAGTTTCATAACCACAAAATATACCACAAAATAAGATGAAAATATGTGCAAGAAACATTAAGATAGTACAAGAGGCGGTCTTAATACTATATAGCAATTTCTTCTAACCTTGCTATAGAAGCAGATGAAGAAATAATTAAGAAAAGGAGGGTGGTGTACCTCTATAATTTAAAATAAATTACTAAATGATGGTAAGGTATTGTCACTTTGTATCGCTGTGATTTCCCCTACTGGACATAGACGTCTTGACTTACCATGATAAAAATGCTTGGACAAGCGGATAGGATTCAGCAGTACCTGTTACCTTGCCCTCAGACCTTGCTACAAGTCGATAATTACTCTATCTATTTTGGATATTTTCTCTATCTAATTCGTACATGAGTTTTTCAAAAACTTATGTACGAATTTCATCGTTGGCTTGGACATAAAGACGGCGACGGGCTCACCACCTGTCACGTTGTCCCGAAAATATTTTCGGTGGAAGGTGGGTCAAAGGGACTTAATTGTCTAAACTTGACCTCTGTCTACCCCTGTGTTGGGAATGGCGTGAAGATATTTTTTTTATTTTGGTCTAGCACTCTTGAAAATGGTTATCCAGCAATCTGTCAGTGTCCATTGCAATATAAATTGCCTTAGTCGTCTTTCACGACACTAACGGTGAGAAGGAGGTGTAAAATTTTTACGGCATGATTACAAATATTATTTATCTTCACGCACAGTCCCCGGGTCACAGACGGGGTAGCCAGAGAGAACAGATCGCTAGGTGACACGATACTTATATACCTCTTTCGCTTTTTTCAGATTCATCATTTTCTACATACATACATAACAAGGTATCCGAGTACTTTTTACCCTCCCCTCTTCTAGAAATTTGCTCACATGGACTTCCAAAGTTAGTGTCGGCCTACCTCGACTTCTTTTAATATTAACTCCTGCGCTATTCTGGGACATCACATGCGTTGGTCTGATCCCAAAGTAAGCAGCTTAAGCACGCGTTTTATGAAATCAGAAACAACGAAGGTACCACAAACACCCAGACCCGAAAAAATTTAGAAAAAGTGTTTTGACCTGACCGGGAACCGAACCCCGGACCTCGGAGCGGGAACCCGGTGACATCATGAAAACCGAAAAAAATACCAGACTAAAATTAAGCGGGTCGATGATGGGCAGCATCGTCTACGGTACCAGGTGTCTGGTACTGCAATCGCCAATTAGTTTACCAAGCGAGACGGTGGATTGTCACGAGCTCGGGAGTAAAGGAAAATATCGTCGGAAAAGCTGCATGTCTAAGAAATGTGTGCTAACCCGCGTCAGAGCAGCGTGGAGGATATTGTCCTGCTCTAATCTCTCACACAAAATATTTGAGAGAAAACCTATGCCCATCAGTGGGCCTTATTCCTGACTGTTCCTTAGCTTTTTTTTACTAACCTAGCCCTGACTCTACTCGGATATTCTTTTAAAGTGTTTTAAATAAATTAAAGTGGACCAAAATGAGACGTGACGTAGTTAAAGCTAATGTTGATAAAATTTATATAATTTTAAGAAGTTGAGCTTACATAGAACAACTGCAACAGTATATAACCCAGAGGCGAGAACAGACTCAAGGAATTCAAGGCCCAAATACCCAAAGTAATTTTGCATGAATATTTTAAACACTCCGACCACACCGCCTATTGAACAGACAATTATAGTAGGTTTTCTCCCAATCCTGAAAAGAAACCGACATTAAAAATTTAAAAAAAATACTAGTGTTTTTTATAACTAATTTATTACTGTCAATATTGGTTGAAATTTGTAACTCTTTCTAACATTTTGCAAATCGCATGTTTTCTATTTTTTTGGGAAAAAGAACTGAAAAAAGCGTTACATTTTTCAAATCGCAATATTTCTATTTTTTGGGAGAAGGTAATAAAATATATAATAGTATACCCAATGGTGGCTACTAACCCCCACGTACTTTAACACGTGTTACTACGTATTTTAACCTGTGCTTTAACAGACAGGCTATAGGTTCGTTGGGTAGCTATATGTAGCGGTGAAGCCTCCAGTTACCCCACTTAAGTACGGACGAAACGTACAAGCAAAATTTGTCTGTACTATGACTTAAGAATATGGGCATTTAGTGAGTGAGGACTATTATTCATATTCAAAGTCGCCGGGTTCCGAGTGGGTCTTTCTGTTCCCTCTTGCGTTTCGAGTATATTGCCAGGATAGAGTCAACTTTCAATTATGGCTGAATCTACTGAGACATATTAGACGTAATGAAACTTACTTGTCTGCAATCCATCCCGTCAACATCATCGAAAAAATCATCCCAGCATTGTGCACGGTGCCAACTAGTGTAGGCTTCCACGACTGGCATCCAATTTTAAGCTAAAACAAACAATAAATACATGATTATTAATAATGAACGATGTCCTTCCAATCCCATTATACACATAGCATCACCTTGTAAAGCTTGACAAAATTTTGACCATGGTTTATTATAATTAATAGCACCTAGAAAACCCCGAAAATTAAACTGACATGAGTTTCATATATTATAAAAAAAATTATGTCCGACTTCTTGCTTAGTTGTTATGAAGCGAGGTGTACTTGAAGGCGAAGTTGTCTTGGATCTTGAGATGTTAAACAAACATCGTTTACACTTTGACATGCGTTCACACTTCAATATTTTATTAATTTATAGTTTCAAAAAAAATTAGTATAGTTTGAAAAGTGTTGGTTGGAAAACTCTTGGTCATTTTATTACTTTTTTCGTCATTAAATAAACATAAAATTTCGAACGCCTTGTTATTCTCGCGCCTTAGTATTTCTTCTACAGAATGCCCGTGCCTTTCTACAAATGTGATATTTTGTTGAAGTTTTCGCGTCACAATCTATCTAAAGATTGAAACTAGTTCCAAGTTGTTCTAGAAATTATCATTAGTATGTCACGGTTTGTTTTAATTCGGTATTATTAACATTTTTTTGAATAATTGTTGCGTTAAGTACTTATTCGTTTTGTCTTATCTGGAACTACCATAGGAAGCTATAGTTTAAAAACTCTATATCGAGTTTGTACATATTTATTGTTCTTTAAGCGAATAAACGAAACGATAACAATAGACATAGCTCTTTGTCGATCACTTACATAAATCCATGTGCCATTTTCAATCAAATCGGTACTAGTTTATTAGGGGAACATTAAATTATTTCTTTTATATTACAAAGATCTGCACGCAGATTACTTAAGCTTCTGAAAAAATAAGGCTATAAAGTGAGTTAGAAGTAAAGTTAATCGACTAATATAATACTATATATAATAAACTACACTAATATAATAAACTACAACTACTAACCCTTAAACTTTATAGTAATATACACTTAAGAATAAAAGGTACTTTTGTACGGGCATTTTTTATATGAAACCTACTTTCGCTGCTGCAGGAATGTGCCATCTTCTGTGGCTTAGTATAAGTCATTATAACACGTTACGGTTTCAAAATTTACCACCCTCTTTATTTTGCAATGATTATAAAAAAATTGAAAAAAAGAAAAGAAAACATCTTCACGCACTTCCCAATACAGGGGTAGACAGAGGTAGAGTCTAGACAATTAAGTCCCTTCGACCAACCTTCCACCGAAGATATTTTCGGGGCAACGTGACAGGTGGTGAGCCCGTCGCCGTCTTTATGTGCAAGCCAGCGATGTCACTTGTCCTCCCATTAATTCTGTTGATACGCTAAATTATCTCGGAATTGTTTTAGATAAAAATTTAAACTTCAAAGCTCATATGGATGAATTAACCGTAAATTATAAATAAAATAAATAAATATCTTCACGCAATTCCCAATACAGGGGTAGACAGAGGTCTAGTCTAGAAAATTAAGTTCCTTTGACCTTTGACCCACCTTCCACCGAAGATATTTTCGGGACAACGTGACAGGTAGTGAGCCCGTCGCCGTCTTTATGTCCAAGCCAACGATGTAATTCGTACATAAGTTTTTGATAAAGCCATTGATACGAGCCTGCCACCTGGGGATCGAACTCGGGTCTCTTGACTCGAAATTCCGACCAACCACTCGGCTATCGAGAGAAGCCGCGAAATCTTCTTTTATTGTTTCTTCTTGATTTTTACTCAAAGTCATCGATCGACGCTCGGTCATTACGATGAAGTACAAAGTATTCGTAAGGAGAAATATTTATTTAATATAACATTGAAGAAAAATATGTTTCCTAAATAACAGTTGTTGAGAAATCTTGCATCATCCATGCCTGTGTATGTAATATTATACCTGCAATATTATACCTGCAATATTATATATGCAAATTACCCACCCAACCACTCGGCTATTGTGACCATTTTTCTATTACCATCACCTATAAAATGCCGTCACCGACAAAGTGCCGCCCAGTGTAGATCACACGGGCAACAGCGTAGCGAATGCAGAATACATGCTGTGGGTGTTGTAGAAAGAGACTATGAAAGATATTGTGATTTGCAAGGCTTTTTCCCTAATTGAGCCATTTAATATCTTATTAAACAAATTGCTACAAACACTTGGCGGCATATGGTTCAGGGCTGGAATTGCTATCACCAATCCGTTGGTCCAGCACCATGATTATGACGAATCCTTCTTATACACTCGAGAGCAATGAATCCGGATCACTTTAAAAAAAAACAATAAATCTTGGAAACTAAAAATGAAATATATTGTGTTATGCTAAGAAGGTTATGTCATAAAAAAATCAAATTTGAAGAAGGGAGGGAGACTTTCGAAGATGGAACTACGAAATTACTGCATTTGATTTTGCTTTTGTTTCTAATCTGTCGTTTAAGTGGGTATATAAACCATATTGATAGTGTTCAATATTTATTATTCAACCTGTGATCATGTCGCTTACAACTGAAGAATGCACCAGAATCCTCATAATGCTGGAAGCCTGCCGTAGTCAGCGTGATACAGCCAGAACTGTCGGTGTGTCGCTGTCAACAGTATAAAGGGTTCTCCGACGGTACAAGGAAACAGGCTCTAACCTAGGTAGACCAGGAACAGGCAGAACTAGGTATACCACAGCAGCGAGAAGATCAATACTTGGTTAACATTATGATTCGTAATCGCGTTCTCAAAGAACTTACAAATCAGTTTCGACGACTCGGAGGAAGTAACCCAAGCGCAAAGACAGTAATAAGACGACTTGCTGAAACTACTTGAAATCGCTTAGATCAGTTAGACTAAAATATGCCCAGAACCATTTAAATTGGACTATTGAAGATTGGTCGGTAGTTATGTTCTCCGACGAATCAAAGTTTATGCTCTACAAGCACGTTGAAGGACACAGAGTGCTTAGAAGACCAGGGGAAAGATTCAAGCAAGCATGCATAGACGAAAAAGTAGCCTACGGTGGTGAGTCTGTAATTGTGTGGGCGGGAATTTCATCTGAGAGTCAAACAGAACTTGTGTTTATAGAAAACGGCTCTTTAACTAGCGTAAGATATGAGGAAGAAATCGTTCATGAACACGTTGGGCTATTTATGGTCAATTTGGGTGAGGATGCTATTTTTATGCATGACAATGCCCGATCTCATACAGGTTTCATTGTGAATAGCTACCTACAAGGATGAACATTATTCGTATGGAGTGGCCAGCATGGAAAACTAGCATTCTTAGTTTCCAAGATTTGTAGTTTTCTTCAGATGACTCGCATTCATCGCTCTCGAATTGCTTCTACGGTATGTTAATTCGAATAGTTCTAATCAATATTCTACAGTAGATTATCATAGAATTTTTGATTTATGACGAGTTTTGGCTATAATTCAAGGTTTTTTTTTATCTTTTTATGCTATAGAAATTTTGGGGCTTCTGATCAAAATACAGCGACAATTGGTTTTGGCAGTACTCTCGTGATGTTAACCTGACACTGCCTAAAAAATTCTGAAGAGACCGAAACAGGTGGAAATCAAGATGCAAGGTCAGGCCTATATGGTAGATGCCCTAACACCTCCCAGCCAAGCTCTCTTAATTTTTGCTGAGTGGCTAACGATGTATGAGGCGATCATAATGAAAAACCACACTCCTACTTATATTTCTTATATTCTTCTTCCGGAATTAATTAACATTCCGGCCACTTTCTCTCATCAGTTGTTCGCAGTAGAGTTCAGAATCGATGGCCATGCCTGGTAGTAACAGCTCATAATAAATAATCGCCCTTTCAATCTCACCACACACAGCATCACCTTGTTGCGAGTTAACCCAAGTTTCGCCACAGTCTGTGAAGCTTGACTGTATTGGGAATTGCGTGCGTTATTTATACTATAATGCGAAAAGACTTTTTCCCCAACCTATTATAAATAAATAAATACCTAGATAGGGACAACATGACATACACTGCTGGGATCCCAATGTAAGAAGCTTGAGGTATGGGAATCAGAGACAACGAAAGCACCACAATCACCCGGATCCGAGAAAATGTAGAAAAAGTGTTTTTTTTTCTACATTGACCCGTCCGGGAATCGAAACCGGGACCTTGAGATGACGACACCTTGAAAACCGTTGTTTACGGCACTCGTCCACGAAGGTCGTATATATACACACATTTTAATACATACCTACACAATCTTCACGCAATTCCCAATACAGGGCAGACAGAGGTCAAGTCTAGACAATTAAGTCCTTTGACCCACCTTCCACCGAAGGTATTTTGGGAACAACGTGACAGGTGGTGAGCCCGTCGCCGCCTTTATGCCCAAGCCAACGATGAAGTTCGTACATACGTTTTTGAAAAACTCATTGGTACTGCCACCTGGGGATCGAACTCGGGTCTCTCGACTCGAAAGTCCGACCACCCAACAACTCGGCTATCGTGACAAATTTACTAACTCGCGTTTCAAACTCTAATTATAGTAAGTACATACAAGTACATAAGGTAATTATATAAGTACATAAGGTTAAGATTGACAAAAAAACAAACACACAACAACACAGACAAACGCCTTCTTCTATATATTTTTTCTGTGAGATGAGAACGTCCGCACAAACACGTCCACAGCTTCGTAGCGACGCATTCCTTCACATCCGTGCAATGATAAATTAAATACATAAATTTGCTATGAAAATTGTAGTAGTGGCGGCCCAAGGTAACCCGGGTAAATCGCTTTCTAAAACTAGCGTTTAATCATACAGCATCCATTGCTCTGTCCGGAAAAAAGCTTACCAATTTTTACACTGATATGAACACATGGCAAATAAGGCATGGCAGAGCAAATAATTCAAGCAAATAACAAGTACATAAAACATGAATATATATATGAATATACTCATATAGCGTTTCGGTAAGTTGTCTGGTGTGGGAAAGGGCTCTAAATGTAGTAAAATTTTTAGGTCAGATTTCATCCTTCACCGCCTCCATTCTACCTTCTTTGGAAGTTTTTACTTGTCAGTGCCTAGGTCTGGTGTCTTTTTGAATATTTTCCAGGTTAGTTTTAGACAGGTGAAAACTATTATGTATAATCTAGGATTTTTATATTTTAATTATTATTTACCCAGAACAAAGGTGTGTATGCGTAGGCTATCAGAACTTGTCGAAATCATCAAAAACTGAAAAACTTACCGCAGAAACAATTGAATTCTCGTTGATATAAATCCAATCTTGACATGGTTCCAACACGTCAAAAGTAGTATTGCGGCAAGTATAATTCGTCTTCTCTAATTTACTGACATTAACAATCGGACGGTAGCACTTTGGATCCACGTCGTTGGGCCACCACTTTGGTATTTCCACACTTGGATTTGAATCTTCGCATCCCGGTACCAGGCATCTGTTATAGTTTCAAAGTTTTTAAATAAGTTTTTAAATAGTTTCAAAGTTTTAAATAGTATCTTTAATAAGGAACCAAGACTCTTTTCAATATTTTGTAGTTTTGAAATAGCGCTGTTATAGGTTTCTGCAACATCTTCATTCAGAGTACCGAAGACCCGAATACGTTTTCAAAATGCCTAAGCGTTTACAAGAATTATGATTCGAAATGAGATGAGATAGAGCTGTTAAATCTATATTAATATCTTCAAAACGAGCAGTTATAGGTTCAAGCATATTTTGTCAATCAGAGAGACTCAATATGTTACTTTGTTTATATAGATATTTACATGTTCCTATGTTGCTTTGAAAGTAATTTATATGAGGTTAAATGAACAAAATATGGACGGGCAATACATAAGCTTTAATTAACTTTAACTAGTTATTAATAGGGAGTTAACTTATCATTTTTAAGGAACCAACGGGGTCGAAATAAATACCAGGACTTCCAGTTCTGTATCTGATGCATGTAGTTTCCACGAGTTTGGGGAGCAAAAATATTTTTTGTACTAATTATTTAAACGTAAAATAAAACAAAACGATATATAATTAAGATATAAAGGTGCAAAATCAATAGGAAGAATTAAAAACGTTTCAGGCTAGTGTGTTATCCATGCTAGAATATTGGTTCGAGGGGCAGGATAGACACACAAAACTTCCAAAGATTTTAAAATAGAAGAAGTCACAAAACGCGTGATGAAAACTGGATGAGAAAACTATTTTATCTCAGAGAAATTCATCGAGTCCCGGACTGCATTCGTGTATTAATCGTATAATACTACATTCCTTTATTCACTGTGGCCCTAGCGATACTAATGATGCGCCTCTATCACCGCTTACCGATTACTTACTATTAAAATTTAACACACGAAATAAGTACCACAAAATCTGCGGTCTGAATCAAAAATAATATTCCGCCTTATAAAAATCTAATACGTATTCGTATTCATTTTTAAGGCGATCTATTGTCACTTAAGTGACCTGGATACTTTTGATATTGTTGGTAATTTTAATATACAACTAAATATCTGTGAATGTACCACTACGTCTGCCACAATATTCGAAAGCTCATATTATTTAAGATGTTGTTTATCTGGTTTTTTACAAACTAACTCTAGCAAAAAAATATTAATAGTATTGCCAATAGCTTGAACAGAGTATTGGATTTACTTATATCTAATAATGAGCCCTGTACTTATAAACCACCCCTTAACACCTTAGTTTTTGTAGGTCCTTTTCATCTTGCTTTCTATGTAACTTTTCCATTCGCTTTGTCCCATAAAATATTAAAAACATTACCTGCACCTAGATATTACCTTTTAGAAGGAAACTACAGGGTTATCAACAAAGATATTAACCTTAAAATAAACTTTTAAAAAAATCAGTAAATGTTTTTAATGAAAAAAATTACCAGATCATAAAATTTCATAAAAATTTACTCGACCTTTTGTTGGAAATATCCTCGTTTGAGGTTGATTCTTAAGGATTCTTACTGATTTCAAATTATCAAAAACGATCAACAAAATAGACCACAAAAGAAAATAAAGATAAATAAATGATTAACAGTGGTAGAGCCACGCATCAGCTTTTGTTGATGCATGAATGAGCCGGCTCGACCGGGGAAGTACCACGACCTCACAGAATACCGTCGTGAAGTAGAAGTCTAACAAACTTCTGCGTTTCATCTGGTGAGTGCAGGTAACCGGTGGCCCACACACCCCCTAAGGGAGGCAACGCATCTGCTCTGCCTCTGATATTGCGGGTGTTCATGGGCGGCGGTAATCACTTACCATCACGAGAGCCACCTGCTCGTTTGCCTCCCTTTTCTATAAAAAAAATTCATTTTTTGAACAAACGAGTGTGTTTCTCTTAGTTGAAAATGATTATATGGTCACCCTAAGATAAATGAACATAAATTCAGTTATTTCGAATAAATTGATAACATTTCGTCGTTTTAGTTCCTATTATAACTTGCGTGAATACTATATATATACTTCACTATATAAAACAAGAACGAAATTACTTCCGTATTATTTTTACAAAATTTTTTTTTACATAAACAAAATTATGTTAATATTGACAATACTTATTAACTAAAAACTACAATAATCGTAGAGCCCTACTCCTCGTAGCATGGTACCAAGAACACAGGCCGCATTTCCACGTTGAATGGCTAGTGACTTTACCGTGTAGCGAGAAAAGAACCAGCCCTCTTGTCACCAGCTTCTACGACTAGTTGCGGATACAAATCCTTTAGAAACTGCATCTGGCGAGGACCCCACGGACCGTTCGTCTCTATGGCAAATGGAACAAATATATAGTCTCCTTTCAAAGACTCATTTCTACGCCACTTAGCCGATTCAGATGCCGCCTCTTATCGAACTTTACAAACACACTTATTGAACAATATTGAATAATTATTTAATCATGATTTTAAAATAATATTTATACTTTCTTTACAAAATAATTAATTTTAAATTAAAATTGTATGATATATTCTTATAAAATAATACATAGGGGCTTCGTATAAAAATTCAAGTTATACTTATAAGATGCACAAATCACTGACTTTGAACTACTTTCCACCTTCCACCTTCGATGTTTCCGTCATATCCTTGGCATAAAATGGAGGGATCATGCCATCATCGAGGTGGTATTAATAACCGCAGAGGTGCTGAATATCACCTCTAAGCTTAAAATGATAATAATACGTTTGCGGTGGCAGGGTAATATGCATAGTATGGACAACAGTCGGTTACGCAACAGACTTCTCGGGGAGATCGTGCAAAGCGACCCGTTGGTAGATCAATGTTACGTTTTAAGGATAGCGCCAAACGCGGTATGGTCGCATTTAACATCTCTTGCAATGAATGGGTGCATCTCGCTGATGATCGTGATACCTGTGGAGAACTGCTGAATAAAGGAGAATCAGTTTGTGATAGTGCATGGTTATCTGGAACGCGAAAATTGCCACTCACGACTCACAGACAGGCAACGCGGGATGAGCAACATTAGTGCAATACGTGTGGTAGTACCTGTCAATCTGACCTAACAGAAGGGAAAATACATAAATCATTTATTTAGATGGCAAAATAATAGGCTATTTATAGGCAAAAGCCTTTGTATATGTATATATAAAGAAAAAAACAAAGACATTTATTTACACAGCAAAAGAAAGTGAACTGGTTTTTAGTATATGATACGTATTTCTGTAATTACGAAGTCGAAAATATAAGCTTTTAATTATAAGCTTAGCAAACATTAAAAAAAACATACTTATTTTCTACTTAAAAATATTATTAAATATTATTAATTATTTAGGTTCATATATTATTTAATATTATTTACTTTAACAGGGTCACCACCAATTGTCAAAGTTTGTCAAAAATAACATGCTGAAGACTGAAACTAACTAAACAGGTCTCCTCTCTCTCTCTCTCTCTCTCTCTCTCTCTCCCTCTCTCTCTCTCTCTGGCTCTCTCTCAAATGCTTGAAGACAAAAATAATTACCTGTGGTTTGTATCTTCTGCAACAAATATGTAATTAACGTGAATCATAGAAACCATTACAATGGGGAAGCATATTAAAAAATATTGAAAGGTCTGAAATCTGCCGAATTTGTCTAAATCTTTAAAATGTACGATATTCGATGAACTCAACACTACCATGTTCAATAAGACAATTTTCACACAAAAACTTGACCAACGTTAAATTACGTTGTAACTAGTTATTGACAATACTTATTAACTAAAACTACAATAATCGTAGAGCCCTACCTCGTAGCATGGTACCAAGAACACAGGCCGCATTTCCACGTTGAATGGCTAGTGACTTTACCGTGTAGCGAGAAAAGAACCAGCCCTCTTGTCACCAGCTTCTACGACTAGTTGCGGATACAAATCCTTTAGAAACTGCATCTGGCGAGGACCCCACGGACCGTTCGTCTCTATGGCAAATGGAACAAATATATAGTCTCCTTTCAAAGACTCATTTCTACGCCACTTAGCCGATTCAGATGCCGCCTCTTATCGAACTTTACAAACACACTTATTGAACAATATTGAATAATTATTTAATCATGATTTTAAAATAATATTTATACTTTCTTTACAAAATAATTAATTTTAAATTAAAATTGTATGATATATTCTTATAAAATAATACATAGGGGCTTCGTATAAAAATTCAAGTTATACTTATAAGATGCACAAATCACTGACTTTGAACTACTTTCCACCTTCCACCTTCGATGTTTCCGTCATATCCTTGGCATAAAATGGAGGGATCATGCCATCATCGAGGTGGTATTAATAACCGCAGAGGTGCTGAATATCACCTCTAAGCTTAAAATGATAATAATACGTTTGCGGTGGCAGGGTAATATGCATAGTATGGACAACAGTCGGTTACGCAACAGACTTCTCGGGGAGATCGTGCAAAGCGACCCGTTGGTAGATCAATGTTACGTTTTAAGGATAGCGCCAAACGCGGTATGGTCGCATTTAACATCTCTTGCAATGAATGGGTGCATCTCGCTGATGATCGTGATACCTGTGGAGAACTGCTGAATAAAGGAGAATCAGTTTGTGATAGTGCATGGTTATCTGGAACGCGAAAATTGCCACTCACGACTCACAGACTGGCAACGCGGGATGAGCAACATTAGTGCAATACGTGTGGTAGTACCTGTCAATCTGACCTAACAGAAGGGAAAATACATAAATCATTTATTTAGATGGCAAAATAATAGGCTATTTATAGGCAAAAGCCTTTGTATATGTATATATAAAGAAAAAAACAAAGACATTTATTTACACAGCAAAAGAAAGTGAACTGGTTTTTAGTATATGATACGTATTTCTGTAATTACGAAGTCGAAAATATAAGCTTTTAATTATAAGCTTAGCAAACATTAAAAAAAACATACTTATTTTCTACTTAAAAATATTATTAAATATTATTAATTATTTAGGTTCATATATTATTTAATATTATTTACTTTAACAGGGTCACCACCAATTGTCAAAGTTTGTCAAAAATAACATGCTGAAGACTGAAACTAACTAAACAGGTCTCCTCTCTCTCTCTCTCTCTCTCTCTCTCTCTCCCTCTCTCTCTCTCTCTGGCTCTCTCTCAAATGCTTGAAGACAAAAATAATTACCTGTGGTTTGTATCTTCTGCAACAAATATGTAATTAACGTGAATCATAGAAACCATTACAATGGGGAAGCATATTAAAAAATATTGAAAGGTCTGAAATCTGCCGAATTTGTCTAAATCTTTAAAATGTACGATATTCGATGAACTCAACACTACCATGTTCAATAAGACAATTTTCACACAAAACTTGACCAACGTTAAATTACGTTGTAACTAGTTATTAGGCAGCCAAATACGTCCCGCTAAACCAACTGATACGGATGCCGCAAAAGTACTAATTGAAAATAACTTAGTGTGATTCAAGCTGCTTGCGATAAGCGTGTAAATTTAATACACTTAATTTTTTTATACAAAAGGGCGTCAAACGACCAGGTGGCTCAAGTAATGGTAAGTGATTACCGCCGCCCATGAACATCTGCAATAGCGGAGGAATAGCATGTGCGTTGGCGGTCTTTAAAAATAAAAAAAAATAGCAAAAATTCAGTCAAATACATTTCTTCTCTAAGATAATATATATTTTTTATCTTCACGCATATTCCCATTACTTGAATAGACAGAGGTCTAGACAATTAAGTCTTTTCGATCTTGAGAACGGTAAGAAAATGATTTATCCTGGCAATCCTAATCAGGATAATGAAATAATATTATTGAGTTATTGTATTGTCATCGGGTCTTGATTAGTCTACGGAGTTTAAATGAAATCTGACCGTTTAAAGTGAGACAAAACCGAAAGTATTCGGTTACAAACAAACATACAAAAAACATACAGGTAAAGCTTATAAAAGCATGTTAAAAACGACATTACACGACACGACAACGACTACAAAGACTACATTATTATACTAGAAAATAGTGTCATACAGAAGTCGTATGAAATTATAAATATGAGGAGTAATGACACCAAAACAAATTACATATGAAATCATTTTTGAATGCTTTCAATTTGTAAATAATTACAAAACATTTTATAAGTATGTAATATCTGTGAATTTTTTGTACTCGAGTCATGTATATATCATTATTTATCTATATAAATATATATCAAGTCACGATAGCCGAGTTGTTGGGTGGTCGGAATTTCGAGTCGAGAGACCCGAGTTCGATCAGTACCAATGAGTTTTTCAAAAATTTATGTACGAATTTCATCGTTGGCTTGGACATAAAGATAGCGACGGGCTCACCACCTGTCACGTTGTCCCGAAAATATCTTCGGTCGAAGGTGGGTCAAAGGAACTTAATTGTCTAGACTAGACCTCGTATTAGACAAGATATTTCATTTTATTTAATAAAAATATAATTTAAGTGTAGAAGTGTAGTTTTATTTAATAAAATAATCAATAAAACCATAAATAAATAAATATCTTTACGCAATTCCCAATACAGGGGTAGACAGAGGTCTAGACAATTAAGTCTTTTCGATCTTGAGAACGGTAAGAAAATTATTTATCCTGGCAATCCTAATCAGGATAATGAAATAATATTATTAATTATTTAGGTTCATATATTATTTAATATTATTTACTTTAACAGGGTCACCACCAATTGTCAAAGTTTGTCAAAAATAACATGCTGAAGACTGAAACTAACTAAACAGGTCTCCTCTCTCTCTCTCTCTCTCTCTCTCTCTCTCCCTCTCTCTCTCTCTCTGGCTCTCTCTCAAATGCTTGAAGACAAAAATAATTACCTGTGGTTTGTATCTTCTGCAACAAATATGTAATTAACGTGAATCATAGAAACCATTACAATGGGGAAGCATATTAAAAAATATTGAAAGGTCTGAAATCTGCCGAATTTGTCTAAATCTTTAAAATGTACGATATTCGATGAACTCAACACTACCATGTTCAATAAGACAATTTTCACACAAAACTTGACCAACGTTAAATTACGTTGTAACTAGTTATTAGGCAGCCAAATACGTCCCGCTAAACCAACTGATACGGATGCCGCAAAAGTACTAATTGAAAATAACTTAGTGTGATTCAAGCTGCTTGCGATAAGCGTGTAAATTTAATACACTTAATTTTTTTATACAAAAGGGCGTCAAACGACCAGGTGGCTCAAGTAATGGTAAGTGATTACCGCCGCCCATGAACATCTGCAATAGCGGAGGAATAGCATGTGCGTTGGCGGTCTTTAAAAATAAAAAAAAATATCAAAAATTCAGTCAAATACATTTCTTCTCTAAGATAATATATATTTTTTATCTTCACGCATATTCCCATTACTTGAATAGACAGAGGTCTAGACAATTAAGTCTTTTCGATCTTGAGAACGGTAAGAAAATGATTTATCCTGGCAATCCTAATCAGGATAATGAAATAATATTATTGAGTTATTGTATTGTCATCGGGTCTTGATTAGTCTACGGAGTTTAAATGAAATCTGACCGTTTAAAGTGAGACAAAACCGAAAGTATTCGGTTACAAACAAACATACAAAAAACATACAGGTAAAGCTTATAAAAGCATGTTAAAAACGACATTACACGACACGACAACGACTACAAAGACTACATTATTATACTAGAAAATAGTGTCATACAGAAGTCGTATGAAATTATAAATATGAGGAGTAATGACACCAAAACAAATTACATATGAAATCATTTTTGAATGCTTTCAATTTGTAAATAATTACAAAACATTTTATAAGTATGTAATATCTGTGAATTTTTTGTACTCGAGTCATGTATATATCATTATTTATCTATATAAATATATATCAAGTCACGATAGCCGAGTTGTTGGGTGGTCGGAATTTCGAGTCGAGAGACCCGAGTTCGATCAGTACCAATGAGTTTTTAAAAAATTTATGTACGAATTTCATCGTTGGCTTGGACATAAAGATAGCGACGGGCTCACCACCTGTCACGTTGTCCCGAAAATATCTTCGGTCGAAGGTGGGTCAAAGGAACTTAATTGTCTAGACTAGACCTCGTATTAGACAAGATATTTCATTTTATTTAATAAAAATATAATTTAAGTGTATATACGTGTATTTCAAATAATCAATAAAAACCATAAATAAATAAATATCTTTACGCAATTCCCAATACAGGGGTAGACAGAGGTCTAGACTAGACAATTAAGTCCCTTCGACCCACCTTCCACCGAAGATATTTTCGGGACAAAAAAACAATAACAATTAGCATTTAATATTTTTCATATTATTAATGACTAACAAGCAGTAAATTATTTATATTTTTAAATAATACATACTGGTTAAGTAACGACCAATGAATTTATCATCTTCTTTCTCCCCGTGGATGTTGAAAGAAGCGTCGTATCCTACCGATAGATGGCTGGGTAAAAGTCTCGAAATATATTAGGCCTAAATTTAGCACCGCGGACGATATTAAGATGGCCAACCCGCTTGCCAAGCGATGCCGCTTGGCGATTATGGCAAACCCTCTCTTACTGGCGAGGCCTATGTCTTGCGGTGGAATTTTACAGGCCATTATGTATGAATTTATGTACTAGAGCAGCAAATCAAAATAAAATTTCAACATACATTATTCAAAGTGTACGTGATTATCAGACAATTTTTTAAATAATTTTATTGGTTCTTATTCCTCTTATTACTCTAGATGGATTTGATCCTACAAAATATTGTTATGTTGACTTGTAAGGTAGTACCTACTACATCCATAGCGCTGTCGATGCCGCGTTTTTCCGTGTTTTTTAATTTGTCTTTCTATTCAACTGTAACTTTTGGTAATAATGTCAATTTCCTCTTTTTTCTGCCTTCTAAAACACCGTTTGTGTTATGACAGTGTTCCGCATCCGCCGCGTATTGGCAGGTTCACATCTGGCAAGCTTTCACATACGTCCACCAGCCCCAGCATCTCTGAATGCCTTGGCAGCCTGGACGCAGAGAGCGGTGCTGAGGCAACGACGTATACAGTCTACCAAGGAGCA
>JAGSMR010000056.1:932500-935000 GCA_029286605.1 Sericinus montela | reverse complement strand
CATCTTCACGCAATTCCCAATACAGAGGTAGACAGAAGTCTAGTCTCAACAATTAAGTCCCTTCGTCCCACCTTCCACCGAAGATATTTTCGGGACAAGGTGACAAGTGGAGAGCCTGTCGCCGTCTTTATGTCCAACCCAACGATATAATTCGTACATAAGTTTTTGAAAAACCCATTGCTACGAGCCTGCCACCTGGGGATCGAACTCGTTCTCTTGACTGAAATTCCGACCACCAAATAACTAGGCTATCGTGACTTTTAATCGTGATTATGTCGTGAAGTCGGTTTAACACTACTGCAAGAAAATTTTATCGTTGTGTGTGTGAGATAGAGAGAGAGACTTACTTACTTACTTATTTATTATTTATTTTTTTATGGTGTGCAATAAAGTGTACTCTCACCTTATTGCACACCATAAAAAGTAAATATGACAAACAGTCTAAAACATAAATGGTAGCACAATGGGCGGCCTTATCGAAGAAAGAAACTTTTAAATACCAAATGAAAAGAAATATACACTAATACAAGTATTACACATATATATATATATATATATATATAAATATATATATATATATATATATATATATATATATATATATATATATATATATATATATATATATATATATATATATATATATATATATATATATATATATATATATATATATATATATATATATATATATATATATATATATATATATATATATATATATACATATATATATATACATATATATATATGTAGGATGTAAATGAGTGAGAGAAAGGATAAGTGAGACTAAGAGGGAAGATATGACAGAATGATAGAATATGACAGATGAGATAGAATGATGTGTGAGGGAGACGGGAGACGAATGGCGTACGTGAAAGGAAGAAGAAAGTGATAAGACGAAATTAATATTCTAAAATAGTAAAAGTGAAAATAAAAGACTGAAGTGAGTTGAAAACCAATTATTTCATTTAATCGATAATCCCTACAAATTTTGGGGCTCGTCCGGGATCATCCCAAAATTTTTACGACGTGACTGGCGTGGTTTTTTTTCATAACCTCAAAGACGAAAAGACGAATAAACCAAAGAAGACGATACAATCACAATGACGACGGAATCAGAAAAGACGACTGATAAGACGGAAAAACCGGAGAAGTTGTTTGCAACCTATTTAGACGGATTCTACAACATAACCAAATTCAACGGCGATGACGATACCTATTCTGCTGTGAAGTGGGCAGAAGACATTGAGGACAACGCAGAAATATTCAATTGGACACCCCAGCAGCAGCTCATTATTGCAAGAAGATCACTAGAAGGTACAGCAGCACTATGGTTAAAGACGGAGAAGGTGTTCAAAGGCTTCAAAGAACTGAAAGCGGCATTGTTACAAGAGTTCCCTGAAAAGATCAACAGCAAAGAGATGCATGAGCTGATGGCAGCTAGGAAGAAGGAACCTGGTGAAACCTACATGCAGTACATGCTAAAGATGAAGGAGATGGGCAAGCGCGCTAGGTTCAATGACAATGTGGCAATATAGTACATTGTTGAGGGCATTCAAGATAGTGAAGTAAAACAAGACTATACTTTATGGCGCTGTTACATACTCAGTACTCAAAGATAGATTAAAGCTGTATGAACAAATGAAGGAGAGGTCAGAGGCTAAAAGAAGCTCTGCACCAAAGGAGACCAGCGAGCGACAAGGTTCGAGACGACCAACGACGAGTGGCAAACAGCAGACAGGTGGTCAGCAGCGGAGACGGTGCTACAACTGTGGGAGAATGACCATATGGCGAGCGACTGTCCCACAGGAATCAAGTGTTTTCGCTGTAATGCATTCGGACATTTGAGTAAGCATTGCAAAGTCGAGGTTCCACAATCCTCCGCTAGACGTGATGGCGCTGTTGGCAGCGGAAGCGGCGGAAATGCATTCAAATTTGGCGGCGCCGGAGTGCCAGCCAATAAGACGACGCCTCGAAGATTCGATCAACCAAACATGAAGCCGAGGGCGGCCATGTTTGCAAGTGATTGTCAAACACGACAACAGCCAATGAGGAGCGAGAGTTCACGTTTGACAATGAAAACGGAGAATATGGCGGAATGTTTCACATTCAAAACAATAACAAAGACGAGTTTAAGTTGAAAGTGCAGAAACCCATGAAAATGATGGAAATGTGTGGTTTTCAAGTCAAGACATTACTAGACACAGGATCATGTGGTGAATCTAGTGGCCGACGACCAGTTTATGGCGTTTAACATCGAGAAATACGACGACAACTTGGTGATATCTGGACTTGGCCAAACAAAGGTGAAATCGAGCGGACAGTTTCGTGCTAACGTGACGATCGACGGAGAGCTCTACGAAGACGTGACATTCCATGTAGTGCCTAGAGACTGTATGCCGTTTACGGTTATTTTAGGGCAAGAATTTGAGTGAATTAGTGATGGTGTTATGTGATGGAGAGGCGAAGTTGTACCCGAAAGATGATGAATGGTGGA
>JAGSMR010000056.1:882500-927500 GCA_029286605.1 Sericinus montela | reverse complement strand
TGTATATTTTTGTGTAGTATTTATTCAAATATTCTTATCTGGTTCTTCTGAAATCCATACAGCAATTAAAATCAGATTTCAACTATCGCGACCAAGAGCTTCAATTAAATGAGGTTGAAACCTCTTGTATCCCTGAAGAGACTACTGAAAGTCTTATTCTTATCGCTAGAGAACAAGCTGGGTGTGATATTCTTGAAGAAGGGCCTCATCAGCTTCACCGCCTTGAAGCAGTCAAATTGTACATTATTACCAAGTTTCAAGATAATTAAGCGTAATGTAATTATAAATTATTCGTTTCATTTTTATAGAAAGTGCTAGTTCAAGTATATAACAAAGTTGTTCATAGACATAATGAGGCCTACAATGAGCGATAGCCTTATGGAACAAGGCGCGATAATAACCCAATACCCTTTAAAAAAGAATTAGAAAGCGGTATTATATTTAAATTTAATTGTTAACAACATGAGGCCATATCGATAAGCGAGCGTACGATTACACTATTGCGAGCGACGTTAAGAACACTAACTTGTGCTATCGACAGAAATACAGTCGTACGCGAATTATTAAAATATGCGCACGAAGAGCCAAAGAAGAAATATTAACTATGACGTATAAAGATACATTGGCGCGAATATATAAGTAAGAAATAATTTATTTGCATAAAAAATCTTATCAATCTTAGACACTGAAGTATTCGAATTATTGTTTTGAGCGCCGTCAACAAGATTAGATTTATTATCATTAGAATAATTTTTATTACAAGTTTTACATTTATTAGCAGAATTGCACTTAACATAGAATATTCTACATAACACTATGGAATAGCCTACTTCAGCATTAGTACCTAATGTAAAAAGTAAAGCGATATAACTTCGAAAAGCAATATTTATTTATCATCCTTAATGTTTAATGCACATTGCGCCTTGAGGTGAATTCTCTTTCGCGGTTATATATTGCGACTAGTTTAGCAGTCAATATACTAAGTTGATTGATATCGGACAAGAAAATTTGACTCCATTTTTAAGCAGTATTTAGAATATTGTAAACGTACAACATCCACAAAACACAATAAATACAAGCGAGGATAAACATACCATAATCAAGCGATGCGTTGGACACGTTTGGCGTATTAATTGCCTGAAATTACATATGGGGTATTCGAGCGTTATTATCTGGAGCATGTCTGAGAATTAAAACATTTTTTTTTCACTCATAAATTCAATAATGTTTATGTTAGAAATAATACCTTGATATCATCCACGTTTGGCACAATAATTATTCACTAGATAACTTTTTTTCAATATATAATAAAGATAATTTTTATACTTTTTTGTAATTTTTACTTTGCGCGATTTATCAGACAATTAGTTTTTTTTGTTTTTTGCTGTTTGTCATGTGGCATGGTCGATAACACATTATTGATAGTTTGTTGAAGTTTTCAACATGCATTTTGTATTTATTATACATAGTTTGAAAATTATTATTTTTTAATAATTTTTCTTCTATAATATCTACACATATAAATAAAATTGAGTGTCTGTTTGTATTTCCAAATTAACAGTTATTCACTAATTGTATATGAAAGTATTATTAATAAATATTTTCTCTGTCTGCTTGAATTTTCCTGCTAATCTCTGAAACGGCTAGCCCGATTTTAACGGGACTTTCACTGGCAGATAACTAATGCTATAAGGAGTAAAAATTAATAAATAAATAAATATCTTCACGCAATTCCCAATACAGGGGTCTAGTCTAAACAATTAAGTCCCTTCGACCCACCTTCCACCGAGGATATTTTCGGGACAACGTGACCGGTGGTGAGCCCGTCGCCGTCTTTATGTCCAAGCCAACGATATATTTCGTACATAAGTTTTTGAAAAACCCGTTGGTACGAGCCAACCACCTGGGGATCGAATTCGGTTCTCTTGACTCGAAATTCCGACCACCCAACCACTCGGCTATCGTGACTTTTTGTAAGGAGTAACTACTTTTATTATAGAAAATAATTAGGTTTCCGCGTTAAGTGTTAAACCGCGGACAAAGCCGCGGGCTCATCTGTTATGTAAATATATTTGAACAATATTGAATGCCATCTCACAGATAAAGAAACCATCAAACACTCCGAATAATAATGAAAATAATAATGAAGATAAAAAAGGGGTGAAGAAGCACTTAGCTATGTTACCAAATCTCGGCAGAGTACTGCTTTTGAACTCGTCATGTTTGTGCTACTTAAGCGTCACGAAAAATATGTATATAACATATTTAACTTGTAAGTAGTTGACGACCCGATAGCCTAGTCGATAATGATTCAGCCTCCAAAGCTAAGGGTTGTGCGTTTGAATCCCGCTAGGTATGTAATATCTGTGTTATCAATATGAATTTTTTGTACTCGAGTCATGTATATATCATTATTTATCTATATAAATATATATCTATATAAGTATTCTACCACCTCGTTCACCCCCAATAACTGAACTGCGACTTAATTGTCCAGACCTCTTTTCTGATATCATTTTACACATAACAGTCAAATGGCGGCAGCTTATACGAGTATAACTGCGAAATTGGGAATACTCGACCAGGTTAAAATGATGAACTCGCTGTTTATCGTTCTATCGAGTAAAGGAGGCAAAGACCTTCCAGTATTAAGAATTATGGTAGTAAACATTCTTTGACACCTCTGTTAGAGTACACATATGGATAAACACATGTACATTCATAATTTTGTAACATTAATTAGTATTTTAAATAAAATATTTAAGAATCGGAATAGTGTTTTATTATATTATTTGCTTACCTGCATATTCTTATTATGTTATAGGTACGTTTTCATTTTTACACTTAAGTCGCACTGAAATGTATGGATCGAACCGTATTATATCATATTTTTTATTAGGAATTTCAAAGCAATGGGTCAGTAGGTGAGTCTATCTTATATAATTGGTATATTCAGTTTCGTTACACGTCTCTTTTGAAGATATGCAGGTAATATTATAAGCCTAATTTCTTTCCTTAGCCTCTAAGATGTCGGATACTGCGATCGCCAATCCGCTTGCGGAGCGCGGCGATCCTTACGTGAAAAGTCTATATTCTGCAATGAACTTTCACAGGCAGTTAATTATTTACGTATGTAATTATATCTAAACTCTTAAACTGCTGGACCGCAAGTGATTAAAATATTTGTGTATTTAAGTTGATTTAAAAACGATTTAGATTCACATTTGCTGTGTTTGCATAGGTGTTGCAAGCAGGTTCTAGGGTAGAACTTCGTCTAGAATAGAAAACTCGTAATAGAAAAACTTTTGTGGAGTCTATGTTTAATTTTTTGTGGTAATCGATGGTTAAATATATTATTTATAAGGAAATCCTACTCGAGACAAGCCATCGTATACTTAAGTCTTTGCCAACCAGTAAGAAGGTCTTCCGTTTATATTTGTTTATTGTGAAGGCAAAAGAGGCAGGCTATCACATACATTGAATATATATATATATATATATATATATATATATATATATATATATATATATATATATATATATATATATATATATATATATATATTACGCACTCAATACATTAGTATATATATATATATATATATATATATATATATATATATATATATATATATATATATTTGATTACCGCAGCCCATGTCAACACCCGCCATACCATAGGCATCATCTCGGGCTTGTGTAGCGGTGCAATCGGTGAATAAGGAAAGTTTATTTAACTAGTACTATTACCACGGCACCCGTCGCTCCGAAGAACTCGGTCGAAGTTCTGAAGGTTGAGTTTACTCCCTGAAGTTCCTAGACTTTAAGACTTTGGGCGACCACACCCCGGGATAACGTCTGTTTGCCAATTGACACGCCCGTCGTTGCAATTGTAACTGGCCAACAGCGTTCCAAGCGCGTCGGACACTCTATCCCTTTTCTTAGAAAAGGGCACCGGTGTTCGGCCCTGTGGTGTACTTGTACACTTCGGGGTATTAAGTCTCGTTTCGCGGGGACATCTCTCATTAAGTCAACAAACCCCAAACCGCTCGCTGGGCGCTGTGCTGTGCCTCCGGAAGGTTTCACCCGGCTATGTGGCCCGCGCTGAGGGGCGGGGGGGAGTGGTCAAGCGACACAGGAACCGTTATCGTTCGCACGCCTACCGGGATACGCACACGCACATACACACCACACATTACGCACTCAATACATTAGTGTACAAGAATGTCGGACGAGGGGGACCCACCCCCCTCCCGCCGACCTAGGGAACCACAAGCGGCAAGCGGCGGACAACAACGTTCGAAAGGACACTGATGAGGAGAGACCTATTTGATCCCGAGAAGTCGGTGATACTACCTCCCCGGGACAGCAACATCAAGACCGGGATACCACGGTCGCTACCGCGTACACGCGCATCGCACCCGACCCCCGCGTCTACTGACCGGCGATCTGAGTATCGTCAGGTGGAAGACACTGAGGTCCTACAAGGGCGACTAGCCGCAAGACGTCGCACGCCCTACGCGCCCAGGAACGTCGTCCGCATCGACGTATGCCACAATGGCAGCGGCACCCAAGCGCCCGCGCAGCCCACCTGTGCCATCACCTAGGAAGGTGGTGGCCAAGGAAAAGGAGGATAGCAAATATCCTACTATAATAGTAGAAAGCCTACCAGAGTGGGCAAAACATTTCCGTGCCCTACACAACATTTTAGGGCACGCGCCGAATGCGCGCCCCTTCGGGAAAGGGGTAAGATTCCGCCCGCATTCGCCTGACAAATACCGGAAGGTGCAGAGGTACCTAACGGAGCGCAGCAAGGAGGACGCAGCGCTCGCATGGTACTGCTATGCACCAACCGCTGAATTGCCCACTAAGGTGGGACTGCGTGGGCTACCAGCGGATACACACCCCGAGGACATCGAGGAGGCCCTTAAGGCACTGGGCTTTCCCGTTACATTCGTAAGGGCAATCCCCCCGAAGAAAGGGAGACCGGGTTGCCTTTTCCACGTTAAGTTACACCACCTTAGCCAAGAGGAGCTCAAGAGGCTGTATGATGTACACGAGCTCCTCTACATGCCAGGAGTAACGATTGAGGCATGGCAAGGCAGGGAAGGCCCGGCTCAGTGCCACTGTTGCCAGGGGTTCGGACACTCCTCGGCAAACTGCTTTCGCCCTGTAAAATGCGTCAGATGCGCCGGGGATCATGTCGCATCAGACTGCCCCAAACCCAGTGATGGGCCACCGAAGTGCGCCAATTGCGGTAAGGCGCACTCGGCAAATGACCGAAGATGCGCTGTTATTCAGCGCATCGCTCGTAAGAGGGGTATTAGAATGCCCCCTCCCATCCCTCCCCCGCCGGTGCATGCGCCGCGGAAAAACACGCACAGAGGTGCACCACCAGTCGCAGAGGGCGCACCCAATGCGAGACCCCAGCCACAGCCGCGACAGCCGCGGCGCCTGGAGGTGGCAACAGAAGTGGCACCAGCCACTAAACCTGGAAAGGTAGCGGCGGTCACAACTCTGCAACCGCCAGCTAACGAGGCCACGGAGAGGGGAGGACCCCTCTTCACTAAGAGAAAGAGGAGGGGGAAGAAGAAGTAGAAAAAAGAGAAGCCAAGTCCGACGCCAGGACGACCTCCACACCCATACCCCCTCCCTTCGCCACCATCCAGCTAGGGCCAGCAGTTGCCAACACACCAGGACCTGTATATCAGCATGTGCGAGTGCAGCACCCAGCTCCGAGAGCACAAGCCTCAAGGGGGAGAACCGAGGCCTCCGCCCCTCAAACTACATCCGTGCCGACCACGATCGAGGCTGCACCAGCACAATTAGTCACAGTCGTCATGAAAATCCGAGGCGACGTCCTAGCGGCGATGACCACGGGAGCTGACCCACTCACGGCTATTCTTACAGCCCTGACCCACCTGACAATGGCAAGAAATGGCTGAGCTCCGGGTAATGTACTGGAACCCAGGCGGCATCCAACAACAAGCCGCTAGTCTCTGAACTATGGTGCACCAGCACGGAATCCAGGTCATGCTGCTAGGGGAGACTAAACTCAGACCCGGACGCCATTTCAAGATCCCCAACTTCTTCGTGTATCGTCGCGATGAGGTCTCTCCCGAAGGAAAGGCCTACAGAGGCACGGCTATTTTGGTTAGGAGAGACCTAGTGCATGAAGAATTGGAGCTGCTGCCATTCATCTCAACCAGGAGCATTGGGATACTCCTGAAGACGGCCGGCGTGGAGCTAAGGATCTACGCAGCGTACCGCCCACCCGGCCCTCCTCTCTGCCCCTCGGACATCCGAGCCGTCATGGACAACAGTTCTCCTGTCATTATGGCAGGAGATTTTAATGCCAAACACCTGGCATGGGGTTCGCGCATCATGAACCCCGCCGGCAGGAGACTGTTTGAAGACGCCGAAGAAGGGGGATATGAAGTGTTGGGACCAGGAGCTCCCACACATATCCCCACGATTACAACACATCGGCCGGATGTCCTGGATATAGTTCTCTGCCAAGGAATCACATACCCGGTCCAAGTGGAGGTACTGTATGACCTGGACACGCAGCACCTACCAATCCTCATCACTATGTCGACCAGCGCCGACTCCGTAGTGCCCCGGGGCCTCCGTACGAAGAGCAACTGGGAGCAATAGAAAGAAAGAAAGAAAGATATTTATTGTGGAACGCTCGCATCGAGGAGGCCACGGAACATCCAGCCTCACTATACCAGCTCACCCGACAGCTTTCGCGCACACCACAGCCCATTTGCCCACAAGTAGACAGCACAGGAAAACGGCACTACGGAGCACGAGACCGGGCCGAGATCCTGGCAGAACATTTAGAGGGGCAGTTTAAACCCAACACTGCTGCAGCAGTCGTCGCAGACTTCCACAGGGAGGTTGAGCATTGCGTACAGGAGTTCCTGACGAGCCCGGCGCCACTACTAGGAGGGGACGATTTCATGTCCCCTTCTGAAGTAAGGAGAGTGGCACAGCGCCTGCCGCTACGGAAAGCGCCGTGCAACGATTGCATCACCACCACTGCAATAAGACAGCTGCCTAGGAAAGGGGTCGTAGCACTGACCCGTTTGTTCAACGGGGTGCTACGCACCCAACATTACCCTTCCAAGTGGAAGGAAGGGAAGATCATAGTGCTGCCGAAGCCTCTACGCAGACGACAGCGCGTATTTTACGTCGTCCCGTCGGGCAGACATTGCAGCCAGGAGGATGCAGTGTCTGCTGAACCTCCTGCCTGAATGGCTGGACAAATGGCGCATGGCCGTGAACGTTGGCAAGACATGCGCCATAATTGTCAACAGACAGGGACGTGTACCACCACCACTCAAGCTCCAAGGCCAGGATGTAGAGTGGAAGAAGACTGTGACCTACCTTGGATGCCAGATTGACCGATCTCTACGTATGACCCCTCAGGTCGCATACGTGATACAGCGCGCAGGAGCTGCGAGGGCGGTCCTCCGTCCGGTTCTGGCATCCAACCTGCCAACGAAGACCAAGGTAGGGAGATCCCAGCATATATGATTCGTGAGCGGATGTAGGTCTTGTAGATACAAGACCTACATCCGCTCGCGAATCATATATGCTGCACCAGCGTGGTACGCGTTCACATCTCCCGCACAGCGGAAAAGATTGCAGGTTCAGCAAAACATTTCCCTAAGGACGATTGTGGGAGCTGGTCGTTACGTCCGGAATGACGTCATCGCCAGAGACCTTAAAATCGAATCAATTCATGACTTTGTGGTCCATTTGGCGCGGAAAATGTATGACCGCGCTGATAATGGACCACATGAACACCTGCGCGACCTGGCGTCCTTATCGGACCTCTTGCCGCAGCACTCTCGACCACCAGAGCGGCGACCTCTCCCTAGGGAATTGTTGCAGCCACCACCCGACCTCGTTGAGGGGGAGGACGGGGAAGAGTGAAAGACCCGGCGCATGGCGTAAAATACGCAACACTTCTACATATATACCGCAGAAAGCGGTACCCAGGACCGGGGGAGCAGCAGCCCCCTGAGAAGATGCCCGGGCAATGAGGCTTGCCTCGAGGCCCGATACCTCCGAAAGCAGATGAAATCCGCTCACGCCCATAGGCATCACCAGACGAAACGCAGGGGTTTCCAATATAGGGGTAGACAGAGGTCTTGTCTAGACAATTAAGACCCACCTTCCACCGAAGACATTTTCGGGACAACGTGACAGGTGGTGAGCCCGTCGCCGTCTCTATGTCCAAGTCAAAGATATAATTCGTACATAAGTTTTTTGAAAAACCCATTGGTACGAGCCAGCCACCAGGGGATCGAACTCGGGGTCTCTCGACTCGAAAGTCCTACCACCCAACCACTCGGGTCGTGACGGCTCGGCGAATCCGGAACTTTAGAGATAACGACACCTTGAAACCGGGTGAGTATACCAATATTTCACGAAAGTGGTCAAAAATTATATAATTATAGTATTGCTTTTCTCTCTATGATATTAGTATTTATATTTTAATGAAATAACAATCATACTCAAGAATATTATAAAAACAGGTAAGCTAAAACTTTGTCCACTATTTGAAAAAAAATTATCTGAATTTAAAACCTAACTTCATTATTAATATAAAATAAACAATGAATTTGAAATATGCTATAATTGTACATGGTGATTAAGCTCAAATATTAAAACGTAGGTAGTGATTACATACTCTTTGGTAGTTATTAAATATATAGTCTGTGTCACTGTCATACATCAGTTACTCTTGTGGCCTAAAGGTCTAGATACCAGGCCATAAACTCCAAAAAAAATAAGTTACTGTTGACAGAACTGTCAATGCTATTATAACTTGAGAAATGGCGGTCAATGTTTCGTTCTCACCAATATTATGTTTTTAGAATAATTCAGTATCAAAAATGCATATTAAACAGGTAGAATTATAGTATTACATACGTCGTCGCACATTTTTGTTACAATTCTTTAAAGGTGATTTCTAATTTATGTGTGCACATGGGTTTTATTGTTTACAGGTGATTATTCAAGGATTCAAGAGTTACCGCGAGCAAATTGTTGTAGAACCATTTGATAAACGACATAATGTAGTAGTAGGACGAAATGGTTCAGGAAAAAGTAATTTCTTTCATGGTAAGTGCGTACATCTTATAATAACAGTATTGCTGTCAACATTTTAACAATATCATAACATGTTGTCTAACATTATGTTTGAAACGATGGAGCCATCTACAAGAAAAAGTTGTCTGACATTATACTCATTAATTAAGTATAGCAAAACTAATATACACAAAAAGAATGTCAGAGATGTGAGTATACAAAAAATTAAAACTGGCATTTTTATGATTCAGTGCTTGACACAAAATCTTTTTTAAACATTTCTTGATTATCCACATATTTCTTTATTTTATATATATATATATATATATATATATATATATATATATATATATATATATATATATATATATATATATATATATATTTACAAATACAATATTTGCACAAACTGAAATTCTTCCCATCACTAGAATGTGGGATAGAATATGAGAATTTTATGGCTATATACTATGTACCAGTAATTTTAGGGATATGAAATTTTGTTTAGGGGGTGTCCGTTAATTACATAGGTCTTTTTGAGAATTTTTCAAACCCCCTTCCCTTAATCTCATGCGAGATTCTTCAAAACTTCAGTTTAGACTGTAAACATGTGGGATTATTGAGAGAAAAAACATGGTCTATCATTTTTATTGAAGACTAGCAAAGAATAGTATTTGTGAATAATTTAAGTTACAGTAATATTCACATACCTAGTCAGGTCATAAATTCTGTTCATGTTTAAAATAAAATAATTGAAACAAGTTTATTCATTATGTAACAATTTATATACCAAAATGAACTTAACAAAACATAGATTCTTATGACACTAAAGTTTATTCAAAATGACCTCTGCGATTTTGAATACAGGCCTTCAATCTGCGCAGCTAGTCGTCTATCACAGCACAAACAAGTTCCATGTCAATATCGGCGGCTGCCTTAATCAAGGATGTCTTGTGTGACTCCAAATCGGGATGAGGTTTTGAGCACGCTTTTTCCTCCAAGTGTTGCCATATCTTGTAATCTAACGGATTCAAATCTTGACTGGAGGAGGGCCAGTCTTCGTGCTGAATGAAGTCGATTTAACACGCCACTAGCCAGTCTTGTGTGCTCTTCTCTCTATGAACTGGTGCCAAATCTTGTTGGAATACTCAGTGCCTGTTATTGAACATGGTATGAGAAGGTTCCACAGGTTCCACAAGGTTCATCAGGACTGTATTTTGATACACAATTGCATTTCTTTTTTACACCTTTCTCACAAAAATTACCTCTGTTAAGCCCTAATAAGAAACTCCCAACCATACCATGAGTGAGAATGGAAAATGACCTCGTTGGACACGCGGAATACGGTTGCTCGCTTCTTCACTACTGTGTGCGTACACCTTATCATTTTGTTTGTTGTAGCTCTCTTATATGGTAAAAATTTTTTCATCCGAAAAAAGACTTTCCCGATATTTTTTTCCCGCATACCGCTTCAACAAAGCGCGGGATCTCTTCAGTCTCAGGTCCATTAGATGAGCATTCAAACGATGTCTTGTTTTTATTCAATTTGCCCGAAGCCATAAGTCTTTATTTAACACCCTTTTGACTGTGGTTCTGCTTAACCCCATCTGAAGGGCCAACAGTTTCTGCTTACGTTTGGGATTTATTTGAATTCGCGCCTACTATACTTTTATCACTGCTGGAGTCCTAACAGACCGAGGGCGACCACTTCTTGACCTGTCATCTACACTAATGTCTTCATTGTATCGTTTGATGGTACGATAAATGACTCTTTTGGTTATATTCAAATATTTCAGTATGTCAAAAATTTGAATTGGCGCGTAACCGCAACGATGCTACGCAATAACTGCAACACGGTCTTCTTTAAGCATCCACTCCATATTTAAAAACGACTAAAATTCTAAAAAGTATACAGTTTTATTTTGAAGAACAATTCTAAATTCGAATCCAATAAACTTTTTTGTGGCCAGCATTCTAAAAGAAAAGTTTTTACTGAGTGACAATACTTATGACTTGACTGTGTACAATCATAAAATTAAATAATGAATATTAAATAAAAGCTAAAAAAAGATTCTAAATTAGTCCTTAAATTCTAAATCAGTTGTGCACAGCCTCAAGTGTGACTACTGGAACATATCCAAATGTTTTTCAATAAAATCATCTGCTCCTTCAACTTTGCTCTGAATTAGCCACCTTTAGCCATTATCGCTCGCGCACATAAGTTCATAAGTCTTGTGATTATCCGCGAGGGTCGCAATTTTCTCATAAATTCAAATTCTTCAAATAATTTTTCACGCAAGTTGACACCATTTTCTACAAGAAAAATAATTATGTGACATTTTCCAAAAAGTAGTAGTAAAAGTACTACTAGTAATAGGACACTAATGGCTATAATTTTATAAGATGATTATCTGTTTTTTGTAGTTTTACAACCATACGTTTTTTCATGTTTTTTTTTTTTCAGGATAAAAGAAGATTATGTCCAAGATGTGTCCATTCTTAATTACATTAAATCTTTTAGCTATAACAGAGTGAAGGGTAAACAAACAATCACACTCACATACCCTCAAATTTATAATATTAGTGTCTCAAGTTCAATTCCCATGATTCTCATCCCTATGTGCAATATGTATCATTGGTCTGGATCTTAAGATTCTGACAGGCCACCAGTCATATTGTCATATGAGTTGTGGTAAAATATGGGTCAAAAGCGCTACAAGTAGACATCTCTAGACATCTCTAGATCTGATGAGAGATGACTGATGTCCACCACATAAAATAATGTGGTTTACTTAGTATTTTGATAGACACTATGAAGTTATGTAAATTTATATAATTAATTAAAGTATTTTTACGACGACGGGCTCACCACCTGTCACATTGTCCCGAAAAATATCTTCGGTGGAAGGTGTGTCGAAGGGACTTAATTGTCTAGACCTCTGTCTACCCCTGTATTGGGAATTGCGTGAAGATAATTAAAGTATTTTTACAGCTATTCAGTTTGTGCTGAGTGATGAGTTCTCACATCTCAGGCCAGAACAAAGGCTTGCTTTGCTTCATGAGGGGACAGGGCCAAGAGTCATATCTGCATTTGTTGAAATTATTTTTGACAATTCGGACAACAGAATACCAGTAAGTAGTAACCTAGTAACCTTTCTAAAAATTTATTGGAAAGTCATGAGGATCAAATTTATTGGAAGTCAAATACTTTCCTTTTTTATGGAAAGGGTATGTAAACAAGAAACTAGCTAATTTCATGATATGGTGACTATGGACACAAATTTTGAGTGACCGTCAATAGAAGTGAGGAGTATGTTGTAAAATTAAAGACAAAAAATTTATCTCTTTAATTTTATAACTAAAAGTTCAGCATAACTTAAATGCTTTAAAAATTATTACAAAAAGTGAGTGAGTAGTATGTTGTTAATCTTTAAGAAATAAAATGAAACAAGGACTAGAGGAGGAGTGACTGGGTCTCCAGTTACGTCTGTCACTATCCAGTTATAGAGGTAAATACAGAACCACAAATGGCTCCCATTTGACGCCAGTATTCTGTTAACCAAGCTGACACATCCGTGCATTAGAAAAAACAGTGGTTGGTTAATTTTTGTATAAAACTAACTTTCAGATTGAGAAAGATGAAATATTTCTCCGGCGGGTTATTGGCTCCAAAAAGGACCAGTTCTTTTTAAATAAGAAGGTTGTGCCACGCTCCGAAGTTCTCAATCTTTTGGAAAGTGCCGGTCTGTCGAACTCTAATCCATACTATATTGTGAAGCAGGGTAAAGTAAGTAAAACGGAAATTATTTATCGAAATTAAAATTTCCTCTGAAACCCTTATCATAAGTGTCATTAGCACATTGTATGCTATTCTCCAGTATATGTTACTTACTTCTTCACAGATCAATCAAATGGCAATCGCTCCCGATTCACACAGGCTAAAGTTGTTGCGTGAGGTGGCGGGCACGCGTGTGTATGACGAGCGCAGGGAAGAATCTGTGACCATTCTCAAAGAAACCGTTGGCAAGGTATATTGTATACTTTTAACCTCTGTGGACCAGTGGCGTACGCACCGGATTTCATGGTGTCGCCATCTTAGAGATCCCGGGTTCGATTCCTGAACGGGTAGAAAACACTTTTTCTACATTTTCTCTGGTCTGGGTGTGGTACCTTCATTGTTTCTGATTCCATACTACAAGTGCTTAAGCAATTACTTTGGGATCAGATCAATGTATGTGATATTGTTCTTATCTATGTATTATTTATTTATTATAATTATCATATTTTGATATATATTTGACATTTTTTTTCTGGGATTATAAACATTCTAAACATAATCAAATCGAGTTACATTTACAATGTTAGACACTAGTGGTCAGGGCACTCCTCTCTGGCTGCACATTTCTTGAGAAATATCAATGGTAAATATAGTATAATTTCGAAGTTTTGTGAGGTCTTCAACCCTGATTGGAGCAGCGTGAAGGATGTTATGCTGCGCTAATCTATTGCAAAGAATATTTGAAGTCCTTACCCAGCATTTATGCTCTCGCAAACAGAAATTCTTTTGCATTGCTATGTCTTGCTACAGGTTCTTTGTTCTAATTTAGGTTCATTTGCTAAGTTACGATAGTAAATTAGCAAAGTAATCATAATAAAATAATGACCTATGGAAAAATAAAGTAACAATAATACAATATTTAACATTACAAATGAAATTTCAAGGTGGAGAAGATCAATGAGTTCTTACAAACAATAGAGGAGCGACTGAAAACTCTAGAAGAAGAAAAAGAAGAGTTGAAAGAATATCAGAAATGGGATCGCGCGCGGCGCGTGCTCGAATTCATCATACACGATACTGAGCACAGAGAAAACAAGAGAAAATTAGAGGAGGTTAGTAAAGCTGAAACAAATGTTTGTTTGCTACTCAATCACCTTCATTAAACGGCAAAGATTAAAGATGGTGGTAATTGTGTCACATAACAACTTACAGGCAGTGGTGTGTATTCCACACAGGCATAAAGACAATGCCTACCTAAGTGAATTAAAAAAAAATCATACATAACCTAATAAACAGAACTCCTTTCCATTCCATGCCACTGCTTACAGGGATATTTATACCCGTAGCACATATTTTTATGCATCATTCCTGATAGTGTACCTATCAGGTAAGTATGTAAATAAATATCTTTACTCATGGTCCCTGATGGTGAAGCCAGAGATAAAAAGTCGCCAAGAGTTACAATCTAAGGCTCGAAGTAAAAGTATCAGTTAAAATTTGAATTCCTGTTAGAAATTTTGTTAACTTCCAACTTAATGCTCATAAATTTACAGTTACTAACTTTACGTTTTTAATTTAGTAACATTGTATCTATTGCAAATACCACTGGGGAAGTTTAATTTCTTTGAGTAAAAGCAAAAGTTTAGTGAAATTATGCTTTAGATCTCTACCAGGATAATATATATCAGGCATAAAGTATATGAAATAATACATTTGTTTTGTGAAAGTGATTAATAAACGGGCGTTCCCTAATCTTTCATTTAATTTTCAGTTGGAAAAAATGCGCTCAAGCAGCGGCAAAGAGCAGCAGCACTATGCCGATTTGGTTCGAGAAGCTCAGGACCATGTTAGGGAAGCGAACAGGTACTTCTGTTCTTTACCATTCTAGCTGTTTCCATTCATATTTTTTATGTTATGTTTTTCTCTATTGCTGTCGTATATTTTATAGTTCCATCAAGCATAGTGACAAAACTGCTAGATCGATTTAGATTTTTTAAATGTCCACCATGGGTTCCATAACTCCAATAGATAGTTGTTACAGTTTTGTTACAACTATTTAGCCTATAAAACGTTTTAACAGAGTATAAAAAAGCAACAGTTTGTCAGTTGCCACTATGATTAGTGTGTTTTCAAGTATTATAATATTACCCTCTGTATGTGTTTTTATCTGCTGTGCTGTTCACTCTATCAGTGTATTACACTTATAGAGTGAAAAAACAAATAATTATAATTTTACCTTTATTCATTAAAATTTAAATAATCTAATAAATATAAACATTTATTAAAAAAATGCATTTAATCAAATCAAATCAAAACATTTATATATAATCAAAACATTTATATATTGTATATAAGTAACATACATTACATCCATCGATCGTCATTTTTTAATCTACCACCGTTTCGTAATGAGGTTCATCTGACGGAGAAGAAACGGCGAAAGAAACTGCGTAGGTATCCACTTTTTTTTATAAGAGAAATACAAAATAATTGAATTAGAAAGTAATTAACAATAATTTAATGGGAAATAGCATGGGAGCGATCAACTCCTTCTGAGGGGTTACTATCATTAATATATTTATTTATAATGTAATTACCCTTTATGTACAGGTTTTCTTTGATAAATGCTTTAAACCTGTTAATATGCAAATTTTGCACTTTTGCTGGGGTTTTCTTGTAGAAGTGTACACACCACCCTATGAATGAGTTACTTACTCTTTGGAGTTTAGTAACTGGCGTTATAAGCTTGTGTTTGTTCCTTGTATTAACAATGTATGTGTCACTATTCTTTTTAATATGATTAAACTTTTTATGTACATTTCAATATATATTTTGTGAAGCAAATGTTAAAATATTTATTTCTTAAAAATTTTCTCAAAGAGAGGTTTAAATTGTAAATAGATCTTATAGCCCTCTTATGCAAAATAAATATCACCTCCACATCAGCTGCATGTCCCCATAGCAAAATACCATTTTATATTATGCTATGGAAATAACTAAAATAAACTATTCTAGCGGTGTTTACATCAGTAAAGGCTTCTTATTTTCCTTACTGCAAATGCTGCAGAGCTAAGTCTGTTTGCAAGTTTAGATATATGGGATCCCCATTGAAGCTTCGCATCAAGAGTTATTCTAAGAAAAAAAAGTCGTAACCACATGGTCTAACTCTTTCCTATTTACAAGTACATTGGTGAAGGTGTTTAACATTGGGTGTTGAAAATTTTTACATTTAGTTTTAATGGCATTTAAAAGCAAATTATTTGCATTAAATGCAAATAATTTGTTTACCAGACATAGCATTATTCACCTCGTCAAATATTACACTATGTTGTTTAATTTTAAAAGTTAAAAGTATCAATCAAGTATGTTTATTAAATCATTAATACAAATAAGAAAAAGCAACCATCACTTGATTTCAGTAGATTCAATACAAAGGTAGACATGGAAGTTTAATAGAAATAAATACTGAAATTCTTATTTCGACATTAGTCATAGTCTACAGATGAAAAGAAAAAAAAATATTTTATGACATGTTAATAGATCAAAAAATGTATCTGTGCTATGTTAAAGGCTTATAATTAAACATTAATATGGATTGTAGAAAACTTAAAGAAGCCCGCAAGGACGTGGCGGCGGCTCGCGAGGAGAAGGACATCCTGTCTACGGAACAGCAGCAGTTGCTGAGGGAGAAGACCAAGCTGGAGCTGGGCATCAAGGACCTGACCGACGACGTCGACGGCGACAACAAGTCCAAGGTTGCTTCCCGCGCTGGCACTGTTTTGAATACTTATGTACACGCACACTGTTTATGTGCACACACGCGCAATCGTGCCAAGCTGTAGTGTGCCGTTATTATTACAGAATTGAATTGCTCTACTAACTTTGATCCATTTCTGAGTAATAGGGAACCAGAAATCATCAATATTGTTTTCGTAGTCACGTTTGCTGAGTGGTTGAGTGATCGGAATCAAGTGTCAAGAGACCCGAGTTCGATCGCCAGGCTCGTACCAATGGGTTTTTTTCAAAAACTTATGTACGATTTATGTTGTTAGCTTGGATATAAAGACGGCGACGGCCTCACCACCTGTCACGTTGTCTCGAAAATATCTTTGGTGGAAGATGGGTCAAATGGACTTTATTGTCTAGAACTACGTCTACCCCTTTATTGGGACTGACATGAAGATATTTTTATAATTTACTTAGGAAAGGGCAGAAGCTGAGTTGGAGCGCCTGAGGCAGCAGATAGCTGAGAAAGAGCGAGAGTTAGAAGAACTTAAACCAAAGTACGAAGAGATGAAAGCTCGTGAAGAGGAATGCACCAGAGCACTGGCACTGAACCAGCAGAAGAGGCAGGAGTTGTATGCGAAGCAGGGGAGAGGCACGCAGTTCACGTCGAAACAGGACAGAGACAGATGGATTGAGAAAGAGCTTAAGTATGACTTTAATGTATCTGCTTTTGTCCAAAGGACGTGGGCCACTCTCCGTACATTGCACGAAACTAAACGAAGTCCAGGGACAGTAATGAAATTAAGTTTAAATAATAGACTATATGTCCCTTTTATAATAAACAAATTAAACTCAATATTGTTCATGGGGATACAGAGATATTTAAAAAGTAAGATAAAAATTTTAGGTGCGATTTTGCTGTCAATACACTAACACTTTATCATCATCGTCAGCTTAAATATTATTTATATTCCTCCTTAGTCCTTCCATTTTGCATAACGAAATATAATAAGCAGGTATATCACAACGAAACACTTAATAATATCCACAATGCGCACGAGTGCCATGATAAGTCACGATAGCGGAGTGGTTGGGTGGTTGGAATTTCGGGTCGAGAGACCCAAGTTCGATCCCCAGGTGGCAGGCTCGTACCAATGGGTTTTTCAAAAAGTTACGTACGAATTATATCGTTGGCTTGGACGGCGACGGGTTAACCACTTGTAATGTTGTTACGAAAATATTTTCGGTGGAAGGTGGGCCAAAGGGATTTATTTATCTAGACTGGACCTCTTTCTACCACTGTATTGGGAATTGCGTGAAGATATTTGTTTATTTATTATTATTTATTTATTAATGCGTGTACGAGTGAAAAACAACGAGAAAAACGAGATTTTTTTTGCTTAACATCAATAATTATTCATCCATGTAATGATTTATGGTAAGGATTTTTTTCCTATAAATATTTCGTTAATGTCCTTGAGAGCACGAGTAGCTGGGCCGTAAATGGCTCGTGTCCTTTGTTGTTTGTCAACGTGTAGTCCTCGGGCTGACGGCGGCACTCGAATCGCTTAATTGTTTATGTATTTATAGAATATCGATATTCAACCATTAATAAATAGTCTGGCTCGAAGGACCACCATTCGAACATCAAGCCCTAAAATTAAATATGCAAATAGCCCGAGGAGTACACGTCGAAGAGACGCGGATTCAACTTTTTTTGATAAAATTCATATATTTAAATTGTAAATTAAATTAAATTACAGTACAAATTACGAGTGAATATTAATAGTAGTAGTGAATATTTATTATTCATTAAAGTAAAAAGCAGTTTTTATTGCAAATATTTTTTTTTAGGTCATTAAACAAACAAATTAAAGATAAAAAAGACCATGAAAACAAATTGAAAGAGGATTTACGTCGCGATGCGGCGAAACAAACAGAACTGCAGAAGAGAATAGAAGAGACGACGAAAGAGATGGAGAGGCAACGCATCGCCATCGACGAACACAACAAGCAGTTTTACGAGTGTAAGAAGAAGAAGGACCAGGAACAGAGCGCGAGAAAGTAATTACTTACGTGTCCATCAATAATGACTTGAAAATTATTTTATAATTTAATTAATCCATACCAATATTATAAATGAGTAACTCCGTCTGTCGGGTACACTTTCGTGAATAAACCGCTTAACTGATATTGATGAAATTTGGTATTTAAGTAGCCTTAAGGATGTATTTGCGTCTTTACGCGCGCCAAAATGTGTAAAAAATATATAAACGGGCGGAAAAAATATGTAAACTTTTCAAGGCTTTACAATAGGGTAATTGTATAGATAGATAGATAGATAGGTACATCATCACATACATTGCTCCGATCCCATAGTAAGCAGCTAAAGTAATTGTGCTATGGAATCGGAAACAACAGAGGCACATTGAACCTTCCGAAAATCAATCCCGGACCTCAGAGTTGGTGACACCTTGAAAACTGATGTGTACGTCACTAAACCACGGAGGTCGTCAAAATTACATTCAGTTAGATGTTTTATCGCTGTTACGTCAAATTCGTAGTCGTATTAGTAATTAATACAATTGGTTATAATGAATGAATGAATACTTTTATTGTACACCATAAATTATGCAAAAAAAAGTTTAGTGTTTCGAGGCTACTATCTACATCTACACTATCACGCTAAATTAAAAAAACAACTGTTGGCGACACATATATTATATATATCCAAACACCGTACACACTAATTTCTCAAACATTTAAATCCTGGTATTTTGTAATGTGCTGGTAAATTCTTGTTTTATAATTACACTACAATACATACATACATAACGGCCTGTTAAAGTCCACTGCAGGTCATAGGCCTCTCCCATGGGGAGGATTTGCCATAATCGCCACGCTTGGCAAGCGGATTGGCGATCGTAGTACCAGACCACTCACACCTCAGACGCTGCTGCCCATCTTCGGTCAGATTATTTTGATCTGATATTTTAGCGATGGTTATCGCGCCATCTAACGGATGCTGTAATGATATTCAAGGCTGTTTCCCTTAGTCGCCTCTTACGACACCCACGGGAAGAAAGGCAGTGCCAATATTCTTACACCGTTACCACACACACTGCAATATCATAGTAAAATATAGAATACCACAGGGGTCGTTTCTTGGACCGCTCCTTTTATATTTTTACAGATCTGTCTGCTTCTGTTTGGCTTGTCTGTTTGTTTGCGCACTGCAGCTGTGGACTTAATTGTACTGATGTAGTTGTTATAATAGTGATGATGATTGATGATTTCGTAGACGTCTCCTCGTAACATGTTGTTTTCTGTGCCGTTTCAGTGAACTATGGCGAAAGGAAACGTCATTGACACAAAATTTGTCGTCATTAAAAGACGATTTGGCAAAAGCGGACCAAGCACTACGCTCTATGGCTGGGAAAGTAAGTATAAATTAACACTAAAGTATCTCTTCTATAGCAGCTTGTCTACAGCAAAATAAATATATAGTGAAGATTTTGTCGACACCACAGGTGGTACAATTCTTATGTGAGTGAAAGACTTTAGTCACGTGGGTATCGTTAAAGGCGACTCGGGGAAAAGTTGTTCAATTTGATGAAAATTTCAGTAAAAAATTTCACCGACCGACGATGGGCAGCTGCATCTAAGCTGCAAGGTGTCTGGTACTTTGACCGCACATTCGCTCGCAAGGCGTGGCAACTGTGGCAATTATGGCAACACTCCCTTACTGGAGGGGACATTTACAGGCCATTGTGTACATGTGTATCTAAATATATTTCAGGTTGCAACATAGCATTGTAAGTGGAACTTTTCAAATAATGTTTTGTGTCAAATAGAAAATATTACATGCCGCCTCACAAAGATTTAATTTTACAGCCAATATTGAACGGGCGGGACAGCGTGCGTAAAGTGTTGGAGACATTCCAAGAGCGCGGCGGCGAGTGGGCCAGTATCGCTACTCAGTACTACGGGCCGGTCATCGAGAACTTCAGTTGCGATAAAACTATCTATACAGCTGTAGAGGTAAGGGGAATAATATTTCCTCATCCTTAATGTTAAAGACAAATCTCAGAGCAATATTGTCTGTGATAGTTAGTAGTGATTCCGTGTTCGAAGTTGAGAGTTTCATGTTTCAAATCGTGCCAAGGGCAAACGTTTGTGTGACGAATGAGAATGTTTGCACGCACATCATGGATGTTTAAGTATCTTCACACCATTCCCAATATAGGGGTCGACCGAGGTCTGGACAATTAAGTCGTTTCGACCGACTGTGGATGTTTAAATATAACAAATATATACATATATAGATAGGGATAGCATCAGATACATTGCTCTAATCCCAAGGTTAGTAGCTATAGCACTTGTGCTATGGAATCAGAAACAAAGAAGGTACCACAAATACCTAGACCAGAGAAAATGGAGAAAAAGTGTTTTCTTTCGGGACCCGTTCGGGAATCCCCGGGAAACCTTACGTCCCGGGTGGTCGTCTAATATTATATAAATTAACCTTTTTCGCCAATCAGTTTCCAGGAAATATATTTTGGGACAGTATTATAAAATTAATGTAAATACAATACGTCAATAACAAATCGCTTCAATTTTCAGTCCAAAATATTGCTTATAATATTATTTAAAGACCTGTTTCGATCGGATTTTTAGATATTATGTTTCTTATGATAATGTGAGGAAATTGATATCGAGGGTGTTCCTTCAATTGTACAGCGTAAGAATTACTTTCAGTAGCACTACTCATCACTTGTTTTTTAAATAAAACGAACGTCCTTTCAACTCAACTTGAACTAGTGACTAAATTCAAAACACAGTTTACAATATGAATGAACCTTTACAAACAGAGGGTATTCTGGGAGAACCAGATAAGTAGCGATACTTTTATTTTGAGATAGAGGCATATAAAGATTTGGATGATCATAAGTCAGTGACGAAGCATAAGTTACAGAAAATTTTTACTACATGTATTTAGATGCTTTACTTATGATTGTTTTGAAGTATTAATTTATGCAACAATTATCATAAAAAGTTAAAAAAATGGGGAAAGTTGGCGCGGAGGTATTGCAGTTATTTTGTTTTACCTGAAATACAAACGCACATTAATCTTTACTTATCATATTAGGAGTAGTTTACTGTACAGTATTAAATAAGTTGATGTAAAAATTAATAGAAATATTATTCCAATAGCGACGGTTGAATTATTTTTTCTTCTCAGTTATCTGTTTATACCTGTAAATTTTTTGGGAATATTTGCATTAAAAAACATTTTTTTTTTTATTTACTGCAAGCTTTTTTAAGTTTCAATAATGTGGATTACATGATATGTAGATAAAATAGTATTTAAAAATATATGTGAGAAAAAAACGAGTAAAGGAATTTACGCAATACTTTCCTCCCAAGATAACTCATCCTCTTCTTTAGCCTCTTTAGGAACTCTAACCGTATTCAAATTTCGTAAATCCTTTTTTCGCTTCAGATATAGGTAATGATTCTTTATAACGAATAATTACCTACGTTATTAAATATTTATATATATTTTACTTAGTTGGAAATTCCTCCTGTACCTTTCTTTTTGTACCTGTAGGTTTAGTTTTTCTTTCTTTACCAGTGACGTGATTGCAGTGAGGTGAATTTGAATGCAAGTGAAATATCGCAGGTGACAGCGGGCAACCGACTGTTCCACCACATCGTGGAGTCGGACACGGTGGGCACGAAGATACTGAAGGAGATGAACCGGCAGAGCCTGCCCGGCGAAGTCACCTTCATGCCGCTCAACCGGCTGCAAGTGCGCGACATGGTCTATCCCAATGACAACGTGAGTGTCAATTTCCCTATGCAGAGCTAGTCAGAGCTCAATTAACTCCTCACGACCTACATTTCACCGGAGCTTATTTGGCACAAAGTGACGGGCGGTGAACCTGCCGCCGTCTAGTGTCCAAGTCAACGATTCAAAGCTTATCTAAATATATATAAATAAATAAATAAATATCTTCACGCAATTCCCAATACAGGGGTAGACAGAGGTCAAGTCTAGACAATTAAGTCCCTTTGACCCACCTTCCACCGAAGATATTTTCGGGACAACGTGACAGGTGGTGAGCCCGTCGCCGTCTTTATGTCCAAGCCAACGATGAAATTCGTACATAAGTTTTGAATCCTTCCTCCTTTTGAAATTATCCACTAGACTCACGTGATTTATGCCTTAATTTAGTTCTGGGTCAGTTCATACTCATTTTACGTTTTAGTCGTCACGTAGGAGGTACGTGACTTCGCCGGGGTTTTCCCTTAAACGCCTCCAACGATACCCACGAAGAAAGGGGTGGTATTTTTTTACGTCTCAACCTATTTATATCCAAATTTTGAAATTATTATTTATATTTTTTTCCAGAATGCGATAGCCATGGTGCAAAAGTTAAAATACGATACAAAATACGCGAAAGCGATGAAGTATATCTTCGGCAAAACCCTCATCTGCAGGAACCTGGAGTGCGCCACAGAACTGGGCAAGCAGTTCCACCTCGACTGCGTCACGCTGGAGGGTGACCAGGTGAGTGCGCACAATAGCTTGCGGTGTCATTTGCCGGGTCGGTATTACTGTATTACTATATCTCCACGCAGCCCTCATGGGGTAGCAGGGGGTAGGTAGAGGGAGTATTTAAAAAAAACAGGTATTATTATACCTCTGTCTACCCCTGTATTGGGAATTGCGTGAAGATATTTTTTTTTTAATTCGTGTCAAAATAACCAAGAGAGTCGTGTCGTGTCTGATGAAACGGTGCTGGCTCGGCATAGTTGCGCGGGTCAACCGCCGGCTGATTTTCAGTAATGACTCGTTACATATTTATATATCAATATATGTACATAGCGTTTCACATGTTTGGGGTAGGGTTGCGCAGCGTGCTCTGGCGGCTTGTGTCTGGACATAGTTTGTGAGGATGCTGCGTGCGCAGGTGTCGTCGAAGGGGTCGCTGACGGGCGGCTACTTCAACCAGTCGCGGTCGCGGCTGGAGATGCAGAAGACGCGCTCGGAGCTGATGGAGCAGGTGGCGGCGCTGGAGCTGGAGCTGGGCGCGCTGCGGCAGCAGCTGGCGCGCACCGAGACCAGCATCAACGGCATCGTCTCCGAGATGCAGCGCACCGAGACCAAGCAGGGCAAGGCCAAGTGGGTGCAGTTCCTTGAGTCAGTACACTCAGACGAGTCCTTTGGCACTAGGCGCGGCGGTGAGCCTAACGTCTTATAGTCCAAGCAACGATACAATATACGTACATGTTTCAATAGATTAATGTTTGTGTATAGTAAGCAGTTCAACACTGCCCGTTAATTCTTCTCTGTGCGGCACACAACACATTTGTTTATCTACATTATTAAACAACATCTTTCTATTTTGAACGTAAAAAAAATTAACGTCTAAATATTTACGATCTTCACGCAATTCCCAATACAGGGGTAGACAGAGGTCTAGTCTAGACATTTAAGTCCCTTCGACCCATCTTCCACCGAAGATGTTTTCGGGACAACATGACAGGTGGTGAGCCCGTCGCCGTCTTTATGTCCAAGCCAACGATATAATTTGTACATAGGTTTTTTAGAAAAACTTGAGGATCTAACTCGGGTCTCTTGACTCGTAATATTTAAGATATAGCTGAAAACGGAAATAAAGTGAATTAATTTTTTTACGTTATTATATCGATCTTTAATTTTACATAAATATTCAGATAAAACAAAATCTCACCCTTGAAACCCACGACAGGTAAACATAAGTAATAACTATAACGGAAACATTTTTTTTATACAAACATCAATTAACATTAACAACAGATCTGATACTTTTCTTTTTTTTTTTTAACTTTTTATTTCTGTGTAATAAATTAGCTTTTTTATTCAAATGTCACGACTTTGACCTTGTTATTGGAGGATAAATGCGTGAACTGTTGCCATTTGTTTAAAAAACTTATAAAAAACTATCCACTGAACCAACGCATTTTCTATCATTTAGTAGTTTTGTATATTTTTCTATAGTTTTGTATATTTTGTACCATTTCACTGAGGATAATTTGACGGCGAGGTCACGTGTCTGACACCTCACGCTCGAAGAAGTTTTTCAAACTCTCGAGAAGTCTACGTCGCTCTGTTATCGGTGACAAGCTCGTCAGGGTTACCACGTCTCGGAAATTGTTCTTCTACACAGTTAATAGCTCCGCTCGAGATGCACTGACTTTCCTCTTTGGAAACGTCTGCCACCCGATAAATCTGAACTGCCTTTCCAATGTTAATTTATCCGAACGAAGCAGTCCGACACTTACGATGCTACTAAAAAGACCGCAGACAATTCTGTCTCATGTTAAGTTTTCGATTAGATTGCTTGATTCCCATAAAAAACTTAACCGGGATAATGTAACGATGACCTTTGGTACTAAAAAATTTTTTTAAAAACATAATATTTTATAATAACATATTTTATAAAAAATATTATTACATGTAAAAAAATATTGTTTATTATAATCTATATTTTTTATATTTTTTATAATAAATACATTGATTGAGACAAAATCTGTAACATTGCTCTAATTTCAAAACCCAAAAGTAAGTAGCTAAAGCATGGAATCAGAAGCAACGAAGATACCACAAACACCCGCACTCGAGAAAATGTAGAATTTTTTTTTAACATTGACCCGACCAGGAATCGAACCCGGGACCCCAGCGCTGGTGACACAATGAAGCCACTCGTTCACGGAAGTCGTCAAATTACCGCCTTATTATGCCGCCGTGTATAGCAATATACGCGAAGATATCCTCCGTGACGACATAGCCAGAGAGCACCAATCGTCGAACGTGATCCTAATACCACTTGGCAACTTTCTGCCCGCAGGGACATCTTCGACAAAGTGAAAGCGGACATCCGGCTGATGAAGGAGGAGCTCGCGTCCACCGAGCGCTTCCGCGGGCCCAAGGAGCGCTCGCTGGCGCAGTGCCGCTCCAGCCTGGAGGCCATGCAGGCCACCAAGGAGGGCCTGGAGTCCGAGCTGCACCAGGTCACGTCCCGCTCTCCTCCCGCCCCACGCCGCCCCCACGCCGCCGCCAGACATCCTGCCTCCGAAGCTAGGGGTTGCTGGTTCGAATCCAGAAACGGGGAAAATACGCTGCAGTTCCATTTGAACTGCGGGCATTCGAGTCGAGTCGGTCGTTTTGCCCATTGCGCCACGACTCGTGTGGCAATGATAAACATCTGTTAGTCATTCTTATATTTTGTCTATAGGTTGTGTAACTTCATTGTACTGTTTTTTTTTTTTAAATTAAAAATTGTTATGTATTACCCGTGTGGCACACGGGTAATTTTTATTACAACAGCAAATAATAATAATTTATTTGCTTAAAACATGGTACAGAAATATACGTGAGCAATCATGTTTGGCCAATATATTTATATACAATAATGTCTTACCATAAAATAGTTTGGACAGTACATAGACAGACAGGAAATAAGCGTATTTTCTCTGTTTTATGTATTATGTTTTAGCCACATAAAGGCGTACACACATTTATTATAAAATTTATTTTAGTGGAGACTTGGCCGCTATGTTAGTGCGTACGTATGTTTGTATGTTGGCTACAGCTTTGCTCTCTGCCACAGGAGTTAATGGAGCAGCTGTCGACCGCGGACCAAGGCAAGGTGGACGAGCTGAACGACGCCATCCGACGTCTGACGCAGGAGAACAAGGAGGCCTTCAGCCTGAGAATGAACCTCGAAGCCAACAAGAACAAGCTCGAGAACTTGCTCACCAACAATTTGATCAGGTACCGTGCGCATCACAAGCTTGCCGCGTCGTCTTTCATTGTTCGTTTGTGCTGAATTCCTCCTTTACTAGTGTACGGAACTTATGTGCGATGCGACAGGCTCACCACCTGTCACATTGTCCCAAAAAATGTCTTTGGTGAAAGGTGGGTTGAAAGAACTTGATTGTCTAGATCTCTGTCTACCCCAGTATTGGAAATGGCGTGAAGATATTTTATCAAATATAAAAAGTTTAATAATACTTCCTTTTATAAAACTTAACATATTTTATTAAATTATGGGGGATTAATCATTAGATGACTTACCTTGACTGATTAAATTGTTATTATGATAACTAGGTTAAACCAAAGTGCTATATAAGAAATATCAAAAATTTATATAATAAAAATTTAATCAATCTTACGAGTATAGTGAACACAATTATTAAAATATTCCATTCATAGTATGTGTCGAAGTATAGTTTTGGAATACACATAGAATAGAATTGTTTTATTTATGAAAAGTTTAATTACAGATGATTATCTATTTTAACATGGTCACTAGATTTTGGTGTATAGAAAAAGTTTTTCAATGTGTTTTAGTTCGTTTAGGTTTCGGTTTTGGCCGGAGCGAAGGCCAAGGGTGAAAGTTCGGTTTCGACTAAAAAGCCTGTTTCAGACGGACACTACAAAAATATAAAAAATATATTGATGCTCACCATCTGTCATGTTGTCGAACTCAACATTGGAGTAAATGCGTCAAAATATAAAATAAAAATAAATTATAGGTTCTGTCCGTGACTTTGGCCGCGCATAATATCTGTATTCCAGCAGATTCCTTACATATTAGTAAAATTCAATAAAGTTCAATTCTCATTTCCGAATTTCCAATGCCCATACTAAACCTAAATTCCTTAATTAAAGTTCATAAAATTATTGTACATGTCAATTCAGGTAATAAACTATGTCTGTGCCGAAAATACATTCGAATCCGCTGCGTGACTGATTCGAAAGCGTGCAAAAGTACATACAGTGTTTAACGTTTATAAATACTGACAAATACAAATAAATGAAAAGTTACGATAGCCGAGTGGTTGGGGTGGTCCGATTTTCGAGTCAAGAGACCCGGAGTTCGATCCTCAAGTGGCCGTACCAATGGGTTTTTCTAAAAACCTATGTACAAATGATATCGTTGGCTAGGAAATGAAGACGGCGACGGGCTCACCGCCTGTCACGTTGTCCCGAAAATATCTTCGGTGGAAGGTGGGTCGGAGAGACTTAAATGTCTAGACTAGACCTCTGTCCTACCCCTGTATTGGGAATTGGGTGATGATATTTTTTTTTACAAATAAATATCTTCACGCAACCCGATGCATGGGTAGACAGAGGTCTAGTCCAGACGATTAAGTCGGTTCGACCCACCCTCTACCGAAGATGTTTCGGGAGAGCGTGCCAGACGGGTGGCGGGTGGCGGGTGGCGGGTGGCGAGTGAAGTGTGCGAGCGGTGTGCGGTGTGCGCAGACGCAAGGAGGAGCTGGTGCAGGCGCTGCAGGAGATCTCGGTGGAGGACCGGTCGCGGCGGCTGGCCGGCAGCAAGGCGGAGCTGGCGGGCGCGGAGCGGCGCGTGCGGCACGTGGCGCGCGAGCTGGAGGACGTGGAGCGCCGGCTGCAGGCCGCCGTGCGCACCGAGCGCGCGCTCAAGCAGGACCTCGACAGGTGGCGCGCCAAGGTGCGCGCCCCCCTACACTACACACACACACACACACAATTATATATTACGAATATACATTCGTTTATCGCTTCCTAATGAGGTTCCACTGACGGTGTAGAAACAGGCGAAACAAACTCATTTTTTTTTAAGATTATAAAAAAATATGATATAATTTTTTCTCGAAATAGCTCGGGAACGTTCATCAATTATAACTAGAAACCGACGCCTCCCTATTCCATGAAAAATAAATTCAAAACCGATTTTTCCGTTTGGAAGCAACTATGCTCTAAAAGGACACACACACGTTAAACTTATATCAACTCCTCTGTTAGCCAAAAAGAAAGTCTTCTTCTTCCTGTATTCAGGCTGATAACTCCACATTTCACCAATGATTCTCTTCCAATCTCAAGGTTGGTATATACAGGGGAAATTTCTTGTGCAAGTAAATGTAAACAATTACACATTTATTTTGTTTTTTGTTTAATTGTTCTTTGGGATATTTCTCGAATACTCATAATACTCAATAGAGTTATTACTCTATTGAGTGTTATAAAATAAAATAGAGAAACAATAATAAGTATATTTGAGTAAGCTAGTAATGTTAAATTTAAACTAGTATTACAAGGATAGGACTATAAAGGGAAGTGGATGGATGCAGACTTACACAGTACATATACAACTAATTCGCCATTAAACATTGTCAATATTTAATAATGTCGCTATAGCTTCCACAACGAAAGTTTTTATTAGTCGAACTTAGTAAATATGGTACATTAGAAGAAGACAGTCAATAGAAGGAGGTAAACATGTCATACAGAGAAACCGACAGACGGCTGCGTTCAAGGAATAAGTGTTCCTATGAACCTTCAATTAAACCGCAATCACGTTATGAATGATATTTGATCTTAGAGACGCAATATACTAAGTAAAGAATGAGATATAATACTATACTGACGAAAACTGACTCACAGGTATTATCTACATCCTTATTTATTTATAAATTATACTAATTGACATAAACTATATTATATTCTTGTAACTGATTCCATATTACTATGTACGTAGAATTTTAATAAATAAACGTAGTTGTGACGGTAGTATTTAATAATATACATTATAAAAAAGTAGGCTGAGACTTTTGGGGAGGCAATAAGAGAGGCTATTATTTCTTAAATATTTTTAACGATTTTGTAAACATTAGGAAAAAGAAGCCCAAGACAAAATGGAGGAAGACGCCAAAGGGCTGGAGAAGATGGCGTCGAAGGAAGTGCTGCTGCAGGAGAAAATCCAGGAGTCGCTGGACAAGATCGCGGCGCTCGGCACGCTGTCCAACGCGCCCGAGCTGCACGCCAAGTACCAGAAGATGTCTTTGAAGCAGGTAATGTATGTATGTATGTAATAGACTCCGGTCAAAAGTGTGAGTGTCGGAAGGGCTAACATTGTCTAGACCTCTGTCTACCCCAGTGCTGACTTTTCTTAAAGTCACGATAGCCCTGTGGTTGGGTGATCTAAATTCGAGTCATGAAACCCAAGTTCTATCCCAAAGACTCGTATTAATGAGTTTTTTCAAACACGATTTGTATCATTGGGCTTGGGCATAAAGACGATGACAGGCTAACCACCTGTTACATTGTCCCTAAAATGTCTTTGGTGAAAAGTGGATCGAAAGGACCCCAACTGTCTACGCCTCTGTCTACCTCTGTATGGGAATGGCGTGAAGACATTATTATTATATATTCCTTTTTTTACAAAACCGCAATATATTTGCTATAATCTATTAAAGTTGCATAACATAATAACATAACCGCAATATATTTGCTATAATTTATTAAAGTTGCATAAACATAAGTTAAAATAAGGTTTTTATTTTAATTTGTTGTGACTCGTTAATAACATCCAGTACTTGGGTAATTTAAAACAATTAACAGTGTGGACATGTTTTAGTCGTTCGTGTCGTTTTGGTATATTGTCAGTTATTTTTGAAATTTTTCAAATTATTTTTTAAAATATTAATTTCACAGGGAAATGTAAACTACTCTGTAAATGCAAAGATGCCGCCACTGTTTACTAAGGTCCTTCACAGTACTGTACCAATGTAAAATATGTACCTGGATAAACAAGCTTGCTTGGTGAGAAATGATTGGCGCTAATTTAATTAATTAGGATTTTTTAAATATGTAAATGAATTATTGGCATTAAGACACTGCTTAATACAAAATATTACTCAAAATGCTACAGTAGTATCTAAAATACCCATATACGCTCGTGTAAAGTATTAAGATTTAATTAACACGGAAATGCTGTTGTAGTTGTTCAAAGAGTTGGAAAAAGCTAATCAGCACCTCAAGAAATACAACCACGTGAACAAGAAGGCTCTGGATCAGTTCATCAGTTTCTCCGAGCAGAAGGAGAAGCTTTACAAGAGGAAAGAAGAACTTGATATTGGGTGAGTTACGTTTATTGTTTACTAGCTGACCCTGCAAACGTTGTTCTGCCATATAAATGCTTAATATGGTTATTAAAAAATAGGGGTTAATCGTAGATGGGTTGGAAAAACTTACGTATGGTTACTAAAAATAAAAAAATTAGGGGTACGGGGTATATATATATATATATATATATATATATATATATATATATATATATATATATATATATAATTGTTGCACTTTTTATTATATATTAATAAAAAAAATTACAACAATTATTAACACTATTGTATAAAATTGTACTTGTTAGTTGTTGATAATTCGAGGTCTTTGTTTATAAAACTTCGTACCAACTATACCTGACTACATTACGGATGTTATGAATGTCGATGAAAAATATACATGTATGGAAGGAAGTCAAACACCGAGACATTATTTATTAGAGGAAGGGTTATTGAACTTTACATTTGCACGGTTAGTTAGTGAAACCCAGTATTTATTTAGTCGAAATTTAAATAAATGTTGGTTAAAATATTAAATATAGCAACACTGAAAATTCAAATGTCATGACATTTTAGGGTCACTGATTATTGTTGGTTTTATTAAGTTTTCAATTTGAAGTATTGCTTCAAAATACGCTAAAGCCACTCAATTAGTACACCTATCACTAGCCAATAAGTCGTTGCTTATGGCTACTGTACACATGTTACAATACGTAGTAAAAGCTGCTATCTTCAATTTTTATACATCAAGTGTTATACGTCATGTTTCAATTTCGGCTTTAGGATTTGTTTTAATTCTAGTATCTGTTTTCTCGATTTCGTAATTTAAAATCTTCTGAATTATACTCGAATATATTAATTCGTTCGCGATATCGGCGTAGAGATAGTCCATATGATTGAAGTCTTCGATAAAATAATAATCTTGAACGTTTAATCGGTCCCGTAGTATTTCGACATCGGCGGGATCGGAGAGCCAGTCGTTCCCGCTGTAGTACAGCACCACAGGCACTGTCACGTTACTGAGGTCGTAGTCCGGCGGCACTTTGGCACCGTATACGTTCAAATTGGCGCGCTCGCCGCGGTCGTAGCGGCGGAACCGAGCGGACTGCACCAGCTGCCCGTAGTGCACGAACTGCAGCGTGGACGAGCCGGCCGGCATGTGCCCCAGTATCACTGGCAACACCGACCTGTTGATGTGCTTGAAGTCGTATCCGATTATCAAATTGAGCAGACTGTCGCATCTTATCGGCAAGAAGTTGCATATAATGCTCGTCACCGCGCTGAAGTACTCCGTACTGTGCGAATACGCGTTCGAATTGATGTAGTGCAGGATCTTGTTGGCCGGTGAAAACATTTTCACTATGGGACTCTTCACGTGCCCCATCCAAGCAACCGGCGCTAATGAGAACATCATTTTGATTTTGGCGTTATATTGCGGTCTCAGAGAGCTCATCACGTAGAAGCTAGTTGTGCCTTGAGAATGGCCCACGTAGTACAATGTCTCTTTCATCGTTTGTGCTAGAAGGTAATCGATCAGTGCGGGTAGATCGCGCGTTCCTATTTCCTCCCATGTGAAGTCCCAAAATTCTGACTGTGTTGTATTTAACGTTCTATGGGACAGAGAGTGCTTGTTTCCCCTGGCGTTACCCATCCAGACGTCAAAACCGGCATCAGCTAAGATATACGCCAAGGACTTGCTCGGTCCTTGTAATATCCAACTATCGGAGCAATCCAAAATTCCATGCATGAGCAAAATGACCAAGTTGTTGCTCGTTGAATTCCTTCCTTTCGGTATTCTGTGTAACGTCAAAATGTAACCGTCCTCAGTTGTAACTTTGTGGTCCTCGATCTCATATTTATATTTCTTCGCGAGCTCCGTTATGTTCAGAAATGTATCTTCGGGCACTTTCAAAGAGGTGTCGTTTCGAACACTCGCGTTGTTTACTGTGAGAACTCCGAACACATCTTTGAAACCATTAATCAATCTTGTCAGATTCGATATCCCACCGACAATGTCGTAGACAACACCGAAAACGTTGAAAACGTCGAGTTTGTTATCCACGGGCTTACTGATTACGGGTGAAGCTATAAATAATATAAAATAGATACACCTGTAACCGTCCATTTCGATACAATCGCAGAAATATCCTTTGCCTTCACGGTATTTATATGAATGTTTCGGTCATTAGTATATCTTTATACTTCGTCCCATTACCCGTCGCGTGCTGGTTTCTTAACATCTATGTCAATGGCTTCACATTTGAAATATGTGTACTTTGACCACAGATAATCTATACGATGTATCCGATAGTATTTTAATTGGTTCTATCCAGATTACTTTTCTGCTCTGTTACAATATCGTTGCGACCCAGTTGAAGCAGCGATACGTGCGCCTGTGAGTGCATTCACATGCTTGATCGTTTGCATTTCGTTCGCGTGCATCAAACGAAAACATAAATAATTCATATACTAAGCTAAATATGATTCAATCCATAAACAATCTTTATTGTTTGTATAACATGCGGTATTGTCTGTGAATATGACATTAAAAATAATGATATATTTTGATGTTTTCTCCCGTCCTCACTTCTCCTCTAGGGGTTTTTTTCGCCCCGCGCACTAAGTAATAGCGCATGAAACTCGGGATATAAAATGTAAAATTTGTTAATAATACCATATACATGTATATTATAATTTTATTGGGAAAGGGGGCGGCAATTTTAATTAAATTCGAAACCATTCGGTCTAAGTTTCGAACAGTTCAAATAACGGTATTTTATTCTGAGGAATTGTTGCATTATTGATTACTTACATATTATTATTACTAAATAAACATATAATATAACTTAAATGTAATTATACAAAATTCTAAAGTTGTTTCATGGAAGGGGCATGCTGCACCTGTATATGTTTAATTATATATAAATATAACTTCTGATGCTAAACTAAGGTGAGCCTGTATCTCGGTTTCAGTGCCGCTCCCCGAGGTGGATTATGTGATTTTACTTATCTTATACAACAAAGAGACAAAACAAAATACGATAGGAATACAACACATGTACACTCAACCCACGACTTACACGGTAGATGCGTCTTTGGAAAAACCGTGCAAAACGAACAAGACGGGACACAAAGTTCATACAAAGACTAACATGTTCAATTTAACGGAAAATCGTGTAAATCTATCCAAAGAAGCCAAAGAAAAACAAAAGTAACTGCCTCTTTCACCTGTTGTTAAAATACGATCAAAACAAATTTTGTAATGAAGTTTTTTTCTTCTCTTCATTCGTCATAATATTTGCGTTTGAAGTTTTAATTATAGGGTGTGTTTTTCTTACTTACTTTGAACGAGCTTTTAAATGAGTACTTTCATAAAAAGAAACTTCATGCCATTCCCAATACACAGAGGTCTAGTCTAGACATTTAAGTCCCTTCTACCGAAGAAATTTTTCGGGACAACGTGATGGGTTTTGAGCCCGTCGCCGGCTTTTTGTCCAAGACAACGATACGTATATACATCGTCTAAAAACACATTTGTACGAGCATTGGAGATCGAACTCCAATTCTGATCACACAACCTCTCGGCTATCGTGACCACTTAAATATATACTTACTTACTTACTTATCTTCACGCACAATCCCTGACGGGGTAGCCAGAGAGAACAGATCGCCAAGTGTCACGATCCCTACATACTTCTTTCGCTTCTTTCAGATTCATCATCTTCTTCATACATGCACGTCTAGGTATCCGAGTACTCTTGACCCTCCCCTCTTCGAGCAATTTGCTCACATGGTCTTCGAAAGTTAGTCCCGGTCTACCTCGACACCTTTTAATATTAACTTTCGCGCTATATATTTTCTTCACCATTCGGTCTTCACTTATTCGCTCAACGTGCCCAAACCATCGAAGCACGCCCTTATCCATTTTTGTGGCAAGGTTATCTTTCAAACCTGCCATATTGCGAATCTCTTCGTTTCGATTTCGGTCGGCCATGATAAGGTCGCACATTTTACGAAGAGATCGCATCTCCACTGCATTCAACCTACTTTTATGCTTCTTCTGGCATACCCAGGTTTCGCTGCCATATAACAAAGTCGGTACCAACACTGCGTTATGTATTGCAAGGCGTGCACTTTTCACTACGCCTTGCCTTTTGACTAACGCAGTCAGGGCACCATTGACTTTGTTCCCGGCAGCGACACGCCTGTCCACATCTAAATCACATCTTCCATCCCGGCTAAACGCACTCCCCAAGTATACAATTTCATTCACCTGTTCTAGACATTCCTGATTTACCCAAATTTCGCACTTCGTTCTTTCTTCGTCCCTTTCAAATACCAGAACCTTAGTTTTATTACCATTCAAACGAAGACCATTAATTTCACATTCTTCTTTCATACACGTGACTAATGCCTGCAGTTCTGCCTCCTGGTGGTGCAATAAGCACTGCATCATCAGCATACAGCAGACAATTTACTTTTATGTCACCCAATTTCACACCCAAACTGCTATCTTTCAGCTTCTGTAGTCAGCTGTCGAGATACAGTATGAACAGCCAGGAAGACATGATACAACCCTGTTTTACGCCCGTTGGGACGCTAAACATGGGTGACAGGGCATGCCCTTCCCACACACTGGTCAGTCACAGTCACAGTAAAGTGACTGCACAGCCCTTAGCAATCGACCATCCACACCATACCCTGGCAACAGTTCCCACATTTTCTTCCTTACAACCTTATCAAATGCTTTCTCAAGATCCACAAAAGCACAGAAAATCTTCTGGTTAGCAGCCAGAAGCTTCTCCGTGATCATGCGGAGAGAAAACATTGGATCCGTGCATCCTCTTCCAGGTCTAAATCCGCATTGTGCCTCCCACAGAAATCTTTCCGATTTCTCTTGCATCCTACGTGTCAAAACCTTCGAGTAAACTTTACTTGCTTAACTGGTCAAGCTGATCGCCCGATAGCACCCGCAGTCATAACTCTGTCTAGTCCCGCAGCCTAACAACATTTCAAACTTCGAATCGCACATTCAATCTCTTTCATACTGATGACCTCAGTGTCATCGAGGTCCGAGTCTGGCGTACCAGTCACGGCGTCACCCCCGGATCCCTCACTAAGATCATCACACGCTTACATCTCTCTATAAAATTCGCTCTATCGCTGCATGACGTCCGATTATTCTGAGAGGACGTCATTGGTTCTCGAAAGCACTTTGTTCATTCTTATGGCTGTCGCACCACTCCGGGTCCTTCCAACCTCTTTCCAGAAGAGTTTGGAGTTCTCCTTGAAGTTGTGCGACAACCTTTCGTCCGCTTCCATTCTACTCCTTTCACGCACTTCCTCAATCAATGCTTTCGTGTGAGCTTTCTGGAGCTTATATCTTTCTTTTCTCTTTTCTCTCATATCCTTGTCATTACTAGAGGCCAAGTAGTCTAACCATGCTTTCTTCTTCTTATTTACTGCTTCTTTCACTTCGTCATTCCACCATGCATCACCCTTTTTACTACTACCTCTTTTCACAGTTCCACACACGTCTTCCGCTGCACTAACCATTCCATCTCTATGGCTCTGCCATATTTCTTCCACACATTCTTTCCTGACATCGATGATGTCCAGCTTTTCGGCTACCCTTGCTTGATATTTAACCCTAGTGTCCGCTTCCTGAAGCTTCCAGCTTCGGATGCTACTGACCGACTGTGGTTCTGGTATCGCCGTCCGGTGGCGCCAACCCGCGAACAGACCCCTAACTCTTTAGTAATCACTAGAGAGTGATCCGTTCCCAGGTCAGCACCCCGGAACACTCGCGTATACATCACCTGTTTGCGCAGTCGGTCATCCACCAGGAATAAATCGATCATACTTCTCTCATTCTCTCTTGTTCTAGTATACATATGGATTTTCTTGTGACTAAACATAGTGTTTGTCACAAGAAGACCCTTTTCCTTGCATACAGCCAGTATAAGCTTGCCAGCATCGTTAACCTTTTTATCACCAAACATTCCAAACACCGACTCGTACCCTGGCCGAGCGGTATCAACCCATCCCTTCAAATCACCACACACAACAATTCTTTCGTTTCCTCTAACCAAATCTAGAATTTCTCCTACATTCTCCCAAAATTCCTCCAGCTCAGCTCTGGACGACGAAGCTACGGGCGCATAAACAGCCAAAAGGAATAACTTCGTCAGTCCCAATTTAAAGCAAACCCAGAGAAGTCTCGAGTTCACAATATATATAATTATATTCAGTCATAACATCGACCAACCGAGACGACAGCAGCACCCCCACTCCCTGGCAGGCGCTCTCGCTCTCCGGGACTCCGGACCATAGAGCTAATGCCCCGCCAGGGAGCTCTTCAGTACCGCTGCCCTTCCGCTTGGTCTCCGACAAACACACGACATCTAATTCTCTTTCATTATTTCAACCAACTCATTCGTCTTATCTCTCATGCCTCCTCTAACATTCCACGTGCCAACTCTGCACTCCGTCCTCCACTTAAATATATAATATAATAAAACATAATATCTGATTTAATATAGGACTTGTGAATTACTAACTCTGCCGGTGGACGAGCGTGTACCATATTTCACTCGAAAATCAATTTATTATTGCTACAACATATTCGTTGCAACATCAATTGCGCTTTAACAATTATATTTAATATTTCATACAGCTGTCACCATGTAGTAAAAGACCATATTGATCAAGACTGATTCTTTATTGATTTACCTTCAGTGTACAATAATAGGTAATAAAATTACCCTTACTGCCTACAATAAGCTGTACAACACTTTCGATTGCAGCGGCGAGAAGATCCGCGAGCTGATCGAGACGCTGGAGCACCGGAAGCTGGAGGCGATCCAGTTCACGTTCAAGCAAGTGAGCAAGAACTTCACGGAGGTGTTCAAGAAGTTGGTGCCGCAGGGCCGCGGCAGCCTCATCATGCGCGTCGCCGCCGACGACGTCGCCGACCTCGCCGAGGTAGCTCGCCCGTCGCTCGCCCGTCGCTCGCACGTCGCTCGCACGTCGCTCGCCCGTCGCTCGCACGTCGCTCGCCCGTCGCTCGCCCGTCGCTCGCCCGTCGCTTGGTGCAGGCCCCGCTGCAGCTGCGGACTGTGCGCGCAGCACCCTCCCTAGGCATCCAGAAGTCCAGTGGGCCCGATGGTATCCCCCCTATTGTGCTGAGGATGTGTGCTCCACAGTTGGCACCGGTTCTAACGCGTCTTTTCCGGTACTCCTACTCTGAAGGCGTCGTCCCGCTAACTTGGAAGACAGGTTTGGTGCACCCGATCCGTAAGAAAGGCGACCGCTCAGATCCGGGTAACTGCAGACCGATCGCCATCATTGCCTTGTTCTCCACAATAATGGAGTCCATTATAAACTGCCAGCTCTTGAGGTACTTGGAGGAGCACCAGTTGATCAGTGACCGCCAGTGCGGCTTCCGTCGGGGTCGCTCGGCTGGTGATCTTCTTGTGTACCTCACTCATCGACGGGCGGAGGCAGTAGAGAGCAAGGGTGAGGCCCTGGCAGTTAGCTTGGACATAGCAAAAGCCTTTGATCGGGGGTGGCACAAAGCGCTTCTCTCATATAGGCTCCCCGAGAAATTCTGCAATTGGTTCACTAGTTTTCTCACAGACCGGAGCATCGAGGTCGTAGTTGATGATGCATGCTTGGACTCCAAGTCTGTGAACGCTGGTGTCTCACAAGGCTGTGTGCTATCGCCAACCCTGTTTCTTCTGCATATCAATGATTTGTTGCAAATTAGTAATATTCATTGCTATGCAGAGGACAGTACTGGTCATGCCCTATACACCAGCCGTGCCAATATTTCTCGGGAACACGTTGGCGAGTACCGGAAAAATACTTGTCTGACGTCGAGATTTTGTTAGACAAAATCTCGGACTGGGGTCAACTAAATTTAGTACAGTTCAACCGTAAAAAGACACAAGTGAGCGCGTTTACCTCATTTTGAGAGCACTCCCCTAGTTGCCTCATTTTGAGAGCACTCCCCTAGTTGCCTCATTTTGAGAGCACTCCCCTAGTTGCCTCATTTTGAATACACCTCATTTTGAGAGCACTCCCCTAGTTGCCTCAGCCAGTATCGGAGTCCTTGGCGTCGACATATCGAGCGACGTTCAGTTTCAGCTCGTAAAGAGATATGACATTTGCACGATATTGCGGGAGTCGATTGATGCAGTTGGCAGACAACCGTTCTATGTGACTTGGGAGAAGCGTATATTCAGCAGTGCACTTTTAATAGGCTGTTATCATAAGATACGATTGATGGCTACTAGGGAAACTTTATCGCTTTTTATTTTACAATCGTAGAGCACTGGCACGCTACACTTTATAGGTTATATCTGAGATAGATTTGAAGTTGTTTCGGTTTTCAAAGAGTTACCTCCGGCAGCGCGCGAACGCGGACCAGTTCACGGGCGTGGGCATCAAGGTGTCGTTCACGGGCGGCGAGGGCGACATGCGCGAGATGAACCAGCTGTCGGGCGGCCAGAAGTCGCTGGTGGCGCTGGCGCTCATCTTCGCCATACAGAAGTGCGACCCCGCGCCCTTCTACCTCTTCGACGAGATCGACCAGGCACGTCGCGACGCACACGCACACGCACGCACGCACGCACACACACGATACTGTAAAAGATACTACCTGTTATTAAAAATGTCATGATAGCAGAGTGATTGGGTTGTGGGAATTCGAGTCAAGATACCCTAACTCGATTATCGTTGGCTTGGACATAGAGATGGCGACATACTCACCGCCTGTCAATATGTCTCAAAATTATATATAAAAAATATTTAAATATTTTCACTCAAACTAAAACGAACTGACACAACTTATACATTTTTTTAACAATAAAGAATTACTATTTATTAATGTCACTAGGTAAAGAGCGTTGTAAGCAGCATAAGCGTCTCGAAACATTCCAGACTAAAATCAAGCAGCTCGGTAATGGCCAGCAGCGTCTAAGCGCTGTCTGGTACTGCGAGCGATAATCCGCTCGCCAAGCGCGATGATGATGACAATCCTTCGTAAACAGAGTCCTATGTCCAGCAATGGACCTAAAAAGGCTGTTTTAGTAACAAAGAGCTAACGCCTTATGGACATAGCAAATAACGACGATTTTAATGCTCTTTCATAGTTTTATACTCACGGTATCATCTCCAGGAATGAAAATGAAATCCTTTTTTACTTAGGAATTGTCTAGGCCAGTACAATACTCTTACCCATTTTTGCCGCCAAATAAACTATATAATAGTTCCAATAGTTCTTACATTTGACAATGTAAGAAATTTAGAGTAGTAGACTGCCTCAACACTCATAACTACAATAAAATAAAACACAATGAACATAGGCGATTCCAGGATTAGCTATCGCCACGCTTGAAAACGAATTGGCGATCGCAGTAGCTGATACCTCGCACCTGAGATGTCGGTGCCCTCCATAGGTCTGCTTATTTAGATCTGTTACTTTTCGAGATGATATTCCTGTCGTCTGTTTGATGGGCAATGACATTCTCAAGGCTCTTCCTGGCATATTACTGCAGCCACGGGTAGAGAGAGAGAGAGAGAGAGCGTGGACTCACTCCCGCGTCGATACCGTCACGCGCCGACACAACGCTTATATAATATTGAAATGTATAACGCAGGCGCTGGACGCGCAGCACCGGAAAGCGATCGCGAACATGATCCACGAGCTGTCGTCGTCCGCGCAGTTCATCACGACGACGTTCCGGCCCGAGCTGCTGGAGCACGCGCACAAGTTCTACGGCGTCAAGTTCCGCAACAAGGTGTCGCACGTCGAGTGCGTCTCGCAGGCGGAGGCGCGCGACTTCGTCGAGGACAGCGCCACGCACGCCTAGGCGCCGCGCCGCCCGCATCCGCGCACGCCTACATCCGCGCACACCTACATCCGCGCGCATCTACATCCGCGCACACCTACATCCGCGCACGCCTACATCCGCGCACGCCTACATCCGCGCACGCCTACATCCGCGCACATCTACATCCGCGCACATCTACATCCGCGCACCTACATCCGCGCACGCCTACATCCGCGCACGCCTACATCCGCGCACACCTACATCCGCGCACACCTACATCCGCGCACACCTACATCCGCGCACACTTACATCCGCGCACGCCTACATCCGCGCACGCCTACATCCGCGCACACCTACATCCGCGCACACCTACATCCGCGCACCTACATCCGCGCACACCTACAAACGCGTACACTTACATCCGCGTACACTTACATCCGCGTACACCTACATCCGCAGACCCATATCTGTATGAATCGAAGCCTAGCTGCGTGTAGAGCCGTAGCCATTTTGGCACGAATCTTCTAAAAAAACGGGCGACTAAGAAATAATTGTAGTTTGTATGCTATGTCGATAGCTGCAGACATATCCACTTTCTTGATACATTGAAACTTCCAGACGAATTAGTAACAACCGCACATCCAATATCAAGAAAATTTAAACAATTTAACCTTGAATCAAACATGATTTGATTTCATAAACATATGTTCCTCAAAGAACAACAATAACAAAAATTATCAAAGTGTTAAATCCAAGAGATGTATCGGTTCAAACTTATAAAGCTGTATAAGCTATTAACTAGATATAATGTGACTAGATAAAATGATTCACATGTACACATGACACATTCGAAAAGAATATCTTCCAACATCAAAATATTTAAAAAAATGGAGAGACAGCAACAATTGTAAGAAAGCTGGTTTTATTAATATAAATATATACTTTGTTCTTTCTTAAAAAAATTATACTGATTAATATGATTCAAGACAAACAAATTCCTTATCACTATTACTTGTGTCTGTCTGTTAAGTAACTTAAAAATAAAAAATACTAGTTTAAGATCAAATAATATTAATAAGATTCTAATTTTTCACCAGGAGTTAAATTTCAACAAATGTTTTTTTTTATAAATTTTTTGTTTAGCCTACGCGGTTTTTATTCATAATGTTTTAGTAATATTTGTATTTTAAAGTTAATTTTAAGTTAATAATGATAATTTATTTAAATATTTGATATAGAGTTGACTGACATTGGGATGTGGACCTCATGCATTACTCTATATAATAAAGAAAAAGCTGACATTTTTATAATTTAGTCAAGCTATGGCTTTATATTGACATGATATAGTTTGTAACTTGGTTTTCATTAAATATATATTTTATACACCACCTTTTGTTTCATTTATCAAATATAATTAATTTTGTACAATTCAATATGAAAACCATTAAGTACTTTAACTTCGATACTTAAGTCAAATTGTTGTTATCAGAAATTTTAATATATATTATTCGCTTTTGCCCGCGACTTACGCGTGGAAATGGATGCCCCTTTGTCTTTATTTACAAATGCATAAGACATAATGTTATTTTCATTTTATTTGCTTAGTAGAGTACTTACAAACGTTCTTTATTTGGTGACTACCGAAAAGGAAAATTAAAGTGGGATTTTGGGAAATTTCTACGAAATTTATCACGTAGTACATAATGGGGCTGCTTTTGTTGTAGCATGAATACACCAGCTTGTACGGGGTTGGACCTCGATCTAGCGAGAAATAAAGGCCTGTGCTGTCGATTTTCGTCTGGTGTTATATAACCTGCGACCCACATACGCACACACACACAGACCCCCGTCATTACTTGTAAACAAGGGCTTCGTTAATTACTCCATTATGTGAACGATACCTGATCTTATCGCCACCATGACATAAAAAGTGGGTGACTATATTTGTAGCAGAAACAATAACGAAAAGCTGTATGCAATGAGACCAGAAAATTACATAACAGACTCCTCACATAACGGCCTGTGAAATTTCAAGACCTCTCCTGAAGGAAGATTTTCCACTGTCTCCAAACTTGGCCAGCGAATTAACGATCGCAGTATCAAAGACCTCGCTAACTAGGCGGCGCTGCAGCTCCAAGGTGTTTAATTTTTGTCTGAAGTTTTTCAAATGATAAATCCTTTATTATTCGCCAGCCATTGGGATTTTCGATGCCTATTCCTAAGCCACCTCTTACGACTGCCACGGGAAGAAAAAGAGGGTACATTCTTACACCAATGCCGCAGTGTCCGAGTGTCTTACGTTAAGACTTACTACAGAAATATTCATCGCTATTCTCGCCCTCCACAAACAGCGGACCACAGGTGCGAGGTATCCTCCTCGACACTTACGGAGGACTGTACTGCCGATGCGGCCCACCTGAGCCGCAAGCCGTGGGAAGATCGGTATTACAATGCCCCGTTCTACCCGCCGAGCTTCACACAGATAGACCACGGAGTGCCGGGCAGGCTGCTGTTCAACTACCCGCTTTCCTGAACACCTAAGCCTTCTTTTTCACTTCTGCTCACGAGGGTTAGGAAGTCAAGTAGTTAGACGTGATGATTTTTTAATGGGAGGATGACGCGTTTTCTCCCGTGGAATGTAGATGGAACCACGGATCGCGGTTTCCCGTCGCTTTTCTGACAAGGTAAAGGCGGAACACCAAGAAGTTTTAGTTGGTGAGAACATTACATCATTCGTCCTTGCACCTTACTTTAACTCCTGATTCCGCTTGGCCATTATTTTGTGGAAAATAGGAACTGCTAGTAATTGAATTAAACCCATACTTATAAGAATATGATAAAAACTCAGATTTATCTTTATGTATTTGCAAACTAAAGTTGCTCTACAATATAACTTATAGTTTGCTTGCAAATATTCATCGCCTGTTCTAATTCTATTTTCTTTTTGTTATTTAAGCTAGATACTACTTTAAGGATTAAAGTATTATAATACAATTACTATAAGCAGAACCATAAGAGTTTGTTAGAGGTTGTCGTGATAATTCATCAGCTGCTGTTAAATTTTACCTGGGGTATATAAAACATGATAATTAGCTTTAACCTGAATCTCAGAAGTCTGGGACTGAAATCATCTAATGACTTTGATTGCAAGATTTGAATTAAAGGTGTTTATGATCTGTTTCCAAGGTTATATGTATTCCCACAACATAATCTTTAAACTTTTCATAGCCCACACAAGTGCTAAGCATTCTTTTTCAATTTGGGCATAATGTTGCTTTGAATCTGTAAGAGTCCTACTGGCATATGCCACAGCAACTTTATTCCCTAATTTGTCTTTTTGCATCAATACTTCTAAACCTTAAGAGCTACTATCTGCAGATACTACTATTTCTAAATTTGGATCAGTGTGCTAGAGTTGGAGCTACTTCTATTTTATTCTTTATATCTTTGTTACTCGGTCTTTTGAATTCAGATATAGCTTTTATTCGCTCATTTTCTGTTTTTATATCCTTTGATACCCAATGTCCTAAATATGACAATTGTTTTACCCCAAATAGTTATTTCCTCTTTGATTAATCGAAATAAAACTTCCCTTAAACTTTATGATGTTCTTCTATACTAGATTGGACTAGAATCTATACTAAAATCCATATGGACAGCTAACTTAAGATTTTTAAGTAAATTTGAAAATTCCATACTTAAATATTATTAATCGTAATTTATTAAAATTATTTATGTACGTATTATCATATTTAAATCGAAATGATAGTCTATTAAAAACCTATCTCCAAAACAGTGTAACAGTAGTACGTTTTCTTGATTCCTCATCTAATCGTGTTGAATGTGATGAAACCCTGAGGTAGCATCAATTTTTGAAAAATATTTAGCTCCTTTGAGCTTCGGAAAAGTATTAATAACTTTGGGAATAGGATAAATTGGTCTTTTAATATATTTATTGACCTTTGCATAATCAACACATGTACATATTTTATAATTCTTATAAACTATTAATATTGGTGAAACGAAGTCAGTAGGACTGTAATAGTATACTATAGAACTGTAATACCTAATCTCTCTAATTTGTCAAGCTCTTCTTTAACTTTAGGTAATAATGGAATAGAAACATTTCTAGGAGAACTTTGTCCAAAATACTGAGGATTGTCTATTAATTTTATTTTGTAATTACTTTTGAATATTATTATTTCTTGTATTTACGCGAATACTACACATTTTAAATAAAACGATTTTATCGCGTTTTTAATTAGTTTTTACTATTTTTATTTCCCGACGTTTGACGTGGTCACGGGGGGGGACTGTACCCCTAATTCGTTAAATATATTTGGGAATACTTTTTCTACATTTACTTAACTACATAAATTTTGATTTGGTTTAATTAAAGGTCAAATTGATATAGCTTCAATCGCTTCTAAAGCAGGGCGCCCTGGAATTGCAGGCTGTAATGCCTGAAGTACATAAACAGTACATATATATATATATATATATATATATATATATATATATATATATATATATATATATATATATATATATATATATATATATATATATATATATATACATATATATATATATATATATATATATATACATACA